>CAKAJE020001939.1:100420-167119 GCA_916610135.2 Macropis europaea
TAATTTTATCACATTTGTTCAATTTATATCGCTCCTATTTCAGATAGCTTATTGGGCTAGGCGGCACCGTAAAGCGCATGAAATGACGAGTAAAATGCACTATTAAACTTCTATGATAGGGCAATCAGAGACCCGATCAAGACATCATATACTATGGTTAATATAAGAATTCAGCGTAATTCTATCACATTTGTTCAATTCACGTCGCTCCTATTTCAGATAGCGTATTAGGCTAGGCGGCACCTTAAGGCGCATGAAATGACGAGTAAAATGCACTACCAAACTTCTCGGATAGGGCTAACAGAGACCCGATTAGGTCATCTTATATTATGGTTAATGTACGAATTCAGCTTAATTTTATCACATTTGTTCTACTTACGTCGCCCCTATTTCAGATAGCGTATTGGGCTAAGCGGCACCTTAAAGCGCATGAAATGTCGAGTAAAACGCACTATTAAACTTCTCGGGTAGGGCAAACGGAGACCCGATTAGATCATTTTATATTCTGGTTAAATTAAGAATTCAGCGAAATTCTATCACATTTGTTCAATTTACGTCGCTCCTATTGCAGATAGCGTATTGGGCTAAGCGGCACCATAAAGCGCATGAAATGGCGAGTAAAATGCACTATTAAACTTCTATGATAGGGCAATCCGAGAACCGAATAGATCGAATTATATTAAGGTTAATGTAAGAATTCTGCGTAATTCTATCACATTTTTTCAATTTATGGCGCTCCTATTTCAGATAGCGTATTGGGCTAAGCGGCACCTTAAAGCGCATGAAGTGACGAGTAAAATTCACCATTAACCTTCTATGATAGGGCAAAGAGAGACCCGATTAGATCATTTTATATTATGATTAATATAAGAATTCTGCGTAAGTCTATCACATTTGTTCAATTTATGTCGCTCCTATTTCAGATAGCCTATTGGGCTATGCGGCATCTTAAAGCGCATGAAATGTCGAGTAAAATGCACTCTTAAACTTCTACGATAGGGCAATCACAGACCCGAATAGATCGTATTATATTATGGTTAATATAATAATTGAGCGAAATTCTATCACATTTGTTTAATTTACGTCGCCCCTATTTCAGATAGCGTATTGGGCTAAGCGGCACCTTAAAGCGCATGAAATGTCGAGTAAAACGCACTATTAAACTTCTCGGGTAGGGCAAACGGAGACCCGATTAGATCATTTTATATTCTGGTTAAATTAAGAATTCAGCGAAATTCTATCACATTTGTTCAATTTACGTCGCTCCTATTCCAGATAGCGTATTGGGCTAGGCGGCATCTTAAAGCTCGTAGAATGACGAGTAAAATGCACTACTAACCTTCTATGATAGGGCAATCAAAGCTCCGATTAGATCAGTCTATATTCTGGTTAATATAAGAATCCTGCGTAATTCTGTCACATTTGTTCTATTTATGTCGTTCCTATTTCAGATAGCGTAATGGACTAGGCGGCACCTTAAAGCGCATGAAATGACGAGTAAAATGCACTATTAAACTTCTATGATAGGGCAATCAGAGACCCGAATAGATCGTATTATATTATGGTTAATAAAAGAATTCTGCGTAATTCTATCACGTTTGTTCAATTTATGTAGCTCCAATTTCAGATAGCGTATTGGGCTAGGCGGCATCTGAAAGCGCATGAAATGTCGAGTAAAATGCACTACCAAACTTTTCAAATAGGGCTAACAGAGACCCGATTAGGACATCTTATATTATGGGTAATATAAGAATTCAGCGAAATTTTATCACATTTCTTCAATTTACGTCGCCCCTATTTCAGATAGCGTACAGGGCAAAGCGGCACCTTAAAACGCATGAAATGGCGAGTAACATGCACTATTAAACTTCTATGATAGGGCAATCAGAGACCCCAACAGATCGTAATATATTATGGTTAATATAAGAATTCTGCGTAACTCTATCACATTTGTTCAATTTATGTCGCTCCTATTTCAGATAGCGTATCGGGCTAGGCGGCACCTTAAAGCGCACGAAATGATGAGTGAAATGCACTATTAAACTTCTATGATACGGCAATCAGAGACCCGATTAGATTATTCTATATTATGGTTAATATAAGAATTCTGCGTAATTCTACCACATTTGTTCAACTTGTGTCGCTCCTATTTCAGATAGCGTAGTGGGCTAGGCGGCACCTTAAAGCGCATGAAATGATGAGTAAAATGCACTACTAAACTTCTCGGGTAGGGCAATCAGAGACCCGATTAGGTCATCTTATATTATGGTTAATATAAGAATTCAGCGAAATTTTATCACATTCGTTCAATTTACGTCGCCCCTATTTCAAATAGCGTATTGGGCTAGGTCACATCTTAAAGCGCATGAAATGACGAGTAAAATGCACTTTTAAACTTCTATGAAAGGGCAATCAGAGACCCGAATAGATCGTATTATATTATGATTAATATAAGGATTCTGCGTAATTCTATCACGTTTGTTCAATTTACGTTGCTCCAATTTCAGATAGCGCATTGGACTAGGCGGCATCTTAAAGCACATGAAATGTCGAGTAAAATGCACTACTAAACTTCTCGTATGCGCCTAACAGAGACCCGATTAGGTCATCTTATATTATGGTTAATATAAGAATTCAGCGAAAGTTTATCACATTTATTCAATTTACGTCGCCCCTATTCCAGATAGCGTATTGGGCTAAGCGGCACCTTAAAGCGCATGAAATGACGAGTAAAATGCACTATTAAGCTTGTATGATAGGGCAATCAGAGAACCGAATAGATCGTATTATATTATGGTTAATATAAGAATTCTGCGTAATTCTATCACGTGTGTTCAATTTACGTAGCTCCAATTTCAGATAGCTTATTGGATTAGGCGGCATCTGAAAGCGCATGAAATGTCGAGGGAAATGCACTACTAAACTTCTCGGATAGGGCAATCAGAGACCCGATTAGGTCATCTTATATTATGGTTAATATAAGAATTCAGCGAAATTCTATCACATTTGTTCAATTTACGACGCTCCTATTTCAGATAGCCTATTGGACTAAACGGCACCTTAATGGGCATGACATGGCGAGTAAAATGCATTATTGAACTTCTGTGATAGGGCAATCAGAGACCCGATTAGATCATTTTGTATTATGGTTAATATAAGAATTCAGCGTAATTCTATCACATTTGTTCAATTTACGTCGCTCCAACTTCAGATAGCGTATCGGGATAAGCGGCACCTTTAACCGCATGAAACGCCGAGCAAAATGCACTATTAAACTTCTGTGATAGGGCAATCAGAAACCCGATTAGATCATTTTATATTATGGTTAATATCAGAATTCAGCGTAACTCTGTCACATTTGTTCAATTTACGTCGCTCCAACTTCAGATAGCGTATCGGGATAAGCGGCACCTTAAAGCGCATGCAATGCCGAGCAAAATGCACTATTAAACTTCTATGATAGGGCAATCAGAGACACGATTAGATCATTTAATATTATGGTTAATATAAGAATTCAGCGTTATTCTATCACATTTGTACAATTTACGTCGCTCCTATTTCAGATAGCATATTGGCCTAGGCGGCACCTTAAAGCGCATGAAATGACGAGTAAAATGGACTACTAAACTTCTCGGATATGTCAATCAGAGACCCGATTAGGTCATCTTATATTATGGTTAATAGAAGAATCCAGCGAAATTCTATCACATTTGTTCTATTTACGTAGCTCCAATTTCAGATAGCGTATTGGGCTAGGTGGCATCTTAAAGCGCATGAAATGCCGAGTAAAATGCACTACAAAACTTCTCGGATTGGGCAATGAGACACCCGATTAGGTCATCTTATATTATGATTAATATAAGAATTCAGCGTAATTCTATCACATTTGTTCAATTTACGTCACTCCTATTTCAGATACCGTATTGGGCTAGGTGGCATCTTAAAGCTCATGAAATGTCGAGTAAAATGCACTACTAAACTTCTCGGATAGGGCAATCAGACACCCGATTAGGTCATCTTATATTATGATTAATATAAGAATTCAGCGTAATTGTATCACATTTGTTCAATATACGTCGCTCCTATATCATATAGCATTTGGGCTAGGCGGCATCTTAAAGCGCATGAAATGGCGAGTAAAATTATCCCTTAAGCTTCTCGGATTCGGCCATCAGAGACCCAATTAAATCATTTTGTATTATTGTTAACATAAGAATTCAGCCTAATTTTATGACATTTGTTCAATTTACGTCGCCCCTATTTCAGAGAGCGCATTGGGCTAGGCGGCATCTTAAAGCGCATGATATGTCGAGTAAAATGCACTATTAAACTTCTAGGGTAGTACAAACAGAGACCCGATTAGATCATTCTATATTATGGTTAATATAAGAATTCTGCGTTATTCTATCACATTTGTTCAATTTACGTCGCTCCTATTTCAGATAGCGTATTCGTCTAAGCGGCATCCCAAAGCGCATGAAATGTCGAGTAAAGTGCACTATTCAACTTCTAGGATGGGGCAATCAGAGACCCGATTAGATCGTCGTATATTATGGTTAATTTAAGAATTCGTCGTAACTCTATCACATTTGTTTAATTTACGTAGCTCTAATTTCAGTTCGCGTATTGGGATAGGGTGCACCTTAAAGCGCATGAAATGACGCGTAAAATGCAATACTAAACTTCTAGGATAGGGCAATCAGAGACCCGATCAGGACATCATATATTATGGTTAATATAAGAATTCAGCGTAATTCTATCACATTTGTTCAATTCACGTCGCTCCTATTTCAGATAGCGTATTAGGCTAGGCGTCACCGTAAACCGCATGGAGTGACGAGTAAAACGCACTGTTAAACTTCTGTGATAGAGCAATCAGAGACCCGAATAGATCGTATTATATTATGGTTAATATAAGAATTCCGCGTAATTCTATCACATTTGTTCAATTTACGTCGCTCCTATTTCAGATAGCGTATTGGGCTAAGCGGCACCTTAAAGCGCATGAAATAACGAGTAAAATGCACTGTTAAACTTCTATGATACGGCAATCAGAGACTCGATTGGATCATTATATATTATTGTTAATATAATAATTCAGTGTAATTTTATCACATTTGTCCAATTTACGTCGCTCCAACTTCAGATAGCATATCGGGGTAAGCGGCACCTTAAAGCGCATGGAATGCCGAGTAAAATGCACCATTAAACTTCTATGATAGGGCAATCAGAGACCCGATTAGGTCATTCTATATTATGGTTAATATAAGAATTCTACGTAATTCTATCACATTTGTTCAATTTAAGACGCTCCTATTTCAGATAGCGTATTGGGCGAGGCGGCATCTTAAAGCGCGTGGAATGACGAGTAAAATGCCCTACTAACCTTCTACGATAGG
This sequence comes from Macropis europaea, assembly GCA_916610135.2. Classification (NCBI taxonomy): domain Eukaryota; kingdom Metazoa; phylum Arthropoda; class Insecta; order Hymenoptera; family Melittidae; genus Macropis; species Macropis europaea. The sequence goes on from CAKAJE020001939.1 coordinate 105,820, forward strand.
GCAATCAGAGACCCGATTAGATCATTATATATTATGGTTAATATAAGAATTCAGCGAAATTTTATCACATTTGTTCAATTTACGTCGCTCCTATTTCAGATAGCGTATTGGGCTAAGTTGCACCTTAAAGCGCATGAAATGACGAGTAAAATGCACTATTAGACTTCTAGGCTGGGGCAAACAGAGACCCGATTAGATCATTTTATATTATGGTTAATGTAAGAATTCAGCGAAACTCTATCACATTTGTTCAATTTACGTCGCTCTTATTTCAGATAGCGTATTGGGATAGGCGGCATCTTAAAGCGTATGGGATGACGAGTAAAATGCACTACTAACCTTCTATGATAGGGCTATCAGAGACCCGATTATATCATTTTATATTATGGTTAATATAAGAATTCTGCGTAATTCTATCACATTTGTTCAATTCACGTACCTCCAATTTCAGACAGCGGATTGGGCTAGGCGGCGCCTTAAAGCGCATGAAATGACGAGTAAAATTCACTATTAAACTTCTATGATAGGGCAATCAGAGACCCGATTAGAACATTTTATATTATTGTTAATATGAGAATTCAGCGTAATTTTATCACATTTGTTCAATTTACGTCGCCCCTATTTCAGATAGCGTATTCTGCTAGGTGGCATCTTAAAGCGCATGAAATGTAGAGTAAAATGCACCACAAAACTTCTCGGATAGGGCAATCGGACACCCGATTAGGTCATTCTATATTATGATTAATATAAGAATTCAGCGTAATTGTATCACATTTGTTCAATTTACGACGCTCCTATCTCAGATAGCGTATTGGGCGAGGGGGCATCTTAAAGCGCATGTAATGTCTAGTAAAATGCACCACTAAACTTCTCGGATAGGGCAATCACAGACCCAATTAGGTCATCTTATATTATTATTAATATAAGACTTCAGCGTAATTCTATCACATACGTTCAATTTACGTCGCTCCTATTTCCGATAGCGTATTGGGCTAGGTGGCATCTTAAAGCGCATGAAATGACGAGTAAAATGCACTATTAAACTTCTATGATAGGGCAATCAGAGACCCGAATAGATCGTATTATATTATGGTTAATATAAGAATTCTGCGTAATTCTATCACGTGTGTTCAATTTACGTAGCTCCAATTTCAGATAGCTTATTGGATTAGGCGGCATCTGAAAGCGCATGAAATGTCGAGTAAAATGCACTACTAAACTTCTCGGATAGGGCAATCAGAGACCCGATTAGGTCATCTTATATTATGGTTAATATAAGAATTCAGCAAAATTTTATCACATTTGTTCAATTTACGTCGCTCCTATTTCAGATAGCGCATTGGGCTAGGTGGCATCTTAAAGCGCATGAAATGTCGAGTAAAATGCAGTATTAAACTTCTAGGGTAGGGCAAACAGAAACCCGATTAGATCATTTTGTATTATGGTTAATTTAAGAATTCAGCGAAATTCTATCACATTTGTTCAATTTACGTCGCTCCTGCTTCAGATAGCGTATTAGGCTAAGCGGCGCCCTAAAGCGCATGAAATGACGAGTAAAATGCACTATTAAACTTCTATGATAGGGCAATCAGAGACCCGAAGAGATCGTATTATATTATGGTTAATTTAAGAATTCAGCGTAACTCTATCACATCTGTTCAATTTACGTCGCTCCTATTTCAGATACCGTATTAGGCTAAGCGGCGCCCTAAAGCGCATGAAATGACGAGTAAAATGCACTATTAAACTTCAATGATAGGGCAACCAGAGACCCGATTAGATCATTTTATATTATTGTTAGAATAAGAATTCAACGTAATTTTATCACATTTGTTCAATTTATATCGCTCCTATTTCAGATAGCTTATTGGGCTAGGCGGCACCGTAAAGCGCATGAAATGACGAGTAAAATGCACTATTAAACTTCTATGATAGGGCAATCAGAGACCCGATCAAGACATCATATACTATGGTTAATATAAGAATTCAGCGTAATTCTATCACATTTGTTCAATTCACGTCGCTCCTATTTCAGATAGCGTATTAGGCTAGGCGGCACCTTAAGGCGCATGAAATGACGAGTAAAATGCACTACCAAACTTCTCGGATAGGGCTAACAGAGACCCGATTAGGTCATCTTATATTATGGTTAATGTACGAATTCAGCTTAATTTTATCACATTTGTTCTACTTACGTCGCCCCTATTTCAGATAGCGTATTGGGCTAAGCGGCACCTTAAAGCGCATGAAATGTCGAGTAAAACGCACTATTAAACTTCTCGGGTAGGGCAAACGGAGACCCGATTAGATCATTTTATATTCTGGTTAAATTAAGAATTCAGCGAAATTCTATCACATTTGTTCAATTTACGTCGCTCCTATTTCAGATAGCGTATTGGGCTAAGCGGCACCATAAAGCGCATGAAATGGCGAGTAAAATGCACTATTAAACTTCTATGATAGGGCAATCCGAGAACCGAATAGATCGAATTATATTAAGGTTAATGTAAGAATTCTGCGTAATTCTATCACATTTTTTCAATTTATGGCGCTCCTATTTCAGATAGCGTATTGGGCTAAGCGGCACCTTAAAGCGCATGAAGTGACGAGTAAAATTCACCATTAACCTTCTATGATAGGGCAAAGAGAGACCCGATTAGATCATTTTATATTATGATTAATATAAGAATTCTGCGTAAGTCTATCACATTTGTTCAATTTATGTCGCTCCTATTTCAGATAGCCTATTGGGCTATGCGGCATCTTAAAGCGCATGAAATGTCGAGTAAAATGCACTATTAAACTTCTACGATAGGGCAATCACAGACCCGAATAGATCGTATTATATTATGGTTAATATAATAATTGAGCGAAATTCTATCACATTTGTTCAATTTACGTCGCCCCTATTTCAGATAGCGTATTGGGCTAAGCGGCACCTTAAAGCGCATGAAATGTCGAGTAAAACGCACTATTAAACTTCTCGGGTAGGGCAAACGGAGACCCGATTAGATCATTTTATATTCTGGTTAAATTAAGAATTCAGCGAAATTCTATCACATTTGTTCAATTTACGTCGCTCCTATTGCAGATAGCGTATTGGGCTAGGCGGCATCTTAAAGCTCGTAGAATGACGAGTAAAATGCACTATTAAACTTCTATGATAGGGCAATCAGAGACCCGAATAGATCGTATTATATTATGGTTAATAAAAGAATTCTGCGTAATTCTATCACGTTTGTTCAATTTATGTAGCTCCAATTTCAGATAGCGTATTGGGCTAGGCGGCATCTGAAAGCGCATGAAATGTCGAGTAAAATGCACTACCAAACTTTTCAAATAGGGCTAACAGAGACCCGATTAGGACATCTTATATTATGGGTAATATAAGAATTCAGCGAAATTTTATCACATTTCTTCAATTTACGTCGCCCCTATTTCAGATAGCGTACACGGCAAAGCGGCACCTTAAAACGCATGAAATGGCGAGTAACATGCACTATTAAACTTCTATGATAGGGCAATCAGAGACCCCAACAGATCGTATTATATTATGGTTAATATAAGAATTCTGCGTAACTCTATCACATTTGTTCAATTTATGTCGCTCCTATTTCAGATAGCGTATCGGGCTAGGCGGCACCTTAAAGCGCACGAAATGATGAGTGAAATGCACTATTAAACTTCTATGATACGGCAATCAGAGACGCGATTAGATTATTCTATATTATGGTTAATATAAGAATTCTGCGTAATTCTACCACATTTGTTCAACTTGTGTCGCTCCTATTTCAGATAGCGTAGTGGGCTAGGCGGCACCTTAAAGCGCATGAAATGATGAGTAAAATGCACTACTAAACTTCTCGGGTAGGGCAATCAGAGACCCGATTAGGTCATCTTATATTATGGTTAATATAAGAATTCAGCGAAATTTTATCACATTCGTTCAATTTACGTCGCCCCTATTTCAAATAGCGTATTGGGCTAGGTCACATCTTAAAGCGCATGAAATGACGAGTAAAATGCACTTTTAAACTTCTATGAAAGGGCAATCAGAGACCCGAATAGATCGTATTATATTATGATTAATATAAGGATTCTGCGTAATTCTATCACGTTTGTTCAATTTACGTTGCTCCAATTTCAGATAGCGCATTGGACTAGGCGGCATCTTAAAGCACATGAAATGTCGAGTAAAATGCACTACTAAACTTCTCGTATGCGCCTAACAGAGACCCGATTAGGTCATCTTATATTATGGTTAATATAAGAATTCAGCGAAAGTTTATCACATTTATTCAATTTACGTCGCCCCTATTCCAGATAGCGTATTGGGCTAAGCGGCACCTTAAAGCGCATGAAATGACGAGTAAAATGCACTATTAAGCTTGTATGATAGGGCAATCAGAGAACCGAATAGATCGTTTTATATTATGGGTAATTTAAGAATTCAGCGAAATCATATCACATTTGTTCAATTTACGTCGCTCCTATTTCAGATAGCGTATTGGGCTAAGCAGAATCTTAAAGGGCATGAAATGCCGATTAAAATGCACTACCAAACTTCGATGATAGGGTAATCAGAGACACAATTAGATCATTTTATACTATTGTTAATATAAGAATCCTGCGTAATTCTATCACATTTGTTCAATTTACGTCGCCCCTATTTCAGATAGCGTATTGGGCTAGGTGGCATCTTAAAGAGCATGAAATGTTGAGTAAAATGCACTACTAAACTTCTATGATAGGGTAATCAGAGACCCCATTAGATCATTTTATATTATGGTTAATATAAGAGTTCAGGGACACTCTATCACATTTGTTCAATTTACGTCGCTCCTATGTCAGATAGCGTATTGGGCTAAGCAGAATCTTAACGGGCATGAAATGCCGATTAAAATGCACTACCAAACTTCGATGATAGGGTAATCAGAGACACCATTAGATCATTTTGTACTATTGTTAATATAAGAATCCTGCGTAATTCTATCACATTTGTTCAATTTACGTCGCCCCTATTTCAGATAGCGTATTGGGCTAGGTGGCATCTTAAAGCGCATGAAATGTTGAGTAAAATGCACTACTAAACTTCTATGATAGGGTAATCAGAGACCCCATTAGATCATTTTATATTATGGTTAATATAAGAATTCTGCGTGACTCTATCACATTTGTTCAATTTACGTAGCTCCAATTTCAGATTGCGGATTGGGCTAGACGGCACCTAAAAGCGCATGAAATGACGAATCAAATGCACTACTAAACTTCTAGGATAGGGCAATCAGAGTCCCGATTAGATCATCTTTTATTATTGCTAATTTAAGAATTCATCGTAACTCTATCACATTTGTCCAAATCACGTCGCTCCTACACCAGATATCGCATTGAGCTAGGCGTCATCGTAAAGCGCATGAAATGGCGAATAAAATGCACTACTAACCTTCTCGGATACGGCCATCAGAGACCCAATGAGATCATTTTATATTATGGTTAATATAAGAATTATGCGCAGTTCTATCACATTTGTTCAATTTACGTCGCTCCTATTGCAGATAGCGTACTGTGCTAAGCGGCATCTCAAAGCGCATGAAATGACGCGTAAACTGCACTATTAAACTCCTATGATTGGGTAATCGGAGACCCCATTAGATCATTTTATATTATCGTTAATATAAGAATTCAGCGAAATTGTATCACATTTGTTCAATTTACGTCGCTCCTATTTCAGATAGCGTATTGGGCCGAGCAGCACCTTAAAGCGCATGAAATGGTGAGTAAAATGCACTATTAAACTTCTATGATAGGGCAATCAGAGACCCGATTAGATCATTTTACATTATGGTTAATATAAGAATTATGCGCAGTTCTATCACATTTGTTCAATTTACGTCGCTCCTATTTCAGATAGCGTATTGGGCTAGGCGGCACCTTTAAGCGCATGAAATGTCGAGTAAAATGCACTATTCAACTTCTATGATAGGGCAATCATAGACCAGATTAGATCATTTTATATTATGGTTAATATAAGAATTGTGCGTAACTCTGTCACATTTGTTGAATTTACGTAGCTCCAATTACAGATTGCGTATTGGGCTAAACGGCTCCTCAAAGCGCATGAAATGGCGAGTAAAATGCACTGTTAAACTTCTACGATAGGGCAATCAGAGACCCGATTAGATCATCTTATACTATTGTTAATGTAAGAATTCATCGTAACTCTATCACATTTATTCAATTTACGTCGCTCCTATTTCAGATAGCGTATAGGGCTAAGTGGCATCTTAAAGCGCATGAAATGTCGAGTAAAATACACTATTAAACTTCTAGGGTAGGGCAAACAGGGACCCGATTAGATCATTTTCCGTTATGGTTAATTTAAGAATTCAGCGAAACTCTATCACATTTGTTCAATTTACGTCGCTCCTATTTCAGATAGCGTTTTGGGCTAGGTGGCACCTTAAAGCGCATGAAATGTCGAGTAAAATGCACTATTCAACTTCTATGATAGGGCAATCATAGACCCGAATAGATCGTATTATATTATGGTTAGCATAAGAATTCTGCGTAATTCTATCACATTTGTGCAATTTATGTCGCTCCTATTCCAGATAGCGTATCGGGCTAGGCGGCACCTTAAAGCGCATGAAATGTCGAGTAAAATGCACTATTAAACTTCTATGATAGGGCAATCAGAGACCCGATTAGATCGTATTATATTATGGTTAATATAAGAATTCTGCGTAATTCTATCACATTTGTTCAATTTATGTCGCTCCTATATCAGATAGCGCATTGGGCTAGGCGGCACCTTAAAGCGCATGAAGTGTCGAGTAAAATGCACAATTAAACTTCTATGATAGGGCAATCAGAGACCCGTATAGATCGTATTATATTATAGTTAATATAAGAATTCTGCGTAATTCTATCACGTTTGTGCAATTTACGTAGCTCCAATTTCAGATAGCATATTGGGCTAGGCGGCATCTTAAAGCGCACGAAATGTCGAGTAAAATGCACTACTAAACTTCTCGGATAGGGCAATCAGAGACCCGATTAAGTCATCTTATATTATGGTTAATATAAGAATTCAGCGAAATTCTATCACATTTGCTCAATTTACGTCGCCCCTATTTCAGATAGCGTATTGGGCTAGGTGGCATCTTAAACCGCATGAAATGTCGAGTAAAATGCACTGTTAAACTTCTAGGGTATGGCAAACAGAGACCCGATTAGATCATTTTATACTATGGATAATTAAAGAATTCAGCGAAACTCTATCGCACTTGTTCAATTTACGTAGGTCCAATATCAGATAGCGTATTGGGCTAGACGGCACCTTAAACCGCATGAAATGTCGAGCAAAATGCACTATTAAACTTCTATGATAGGGCAATCAGAGACCCGAATAGATCGTATTATATTATGGTTAATATAAGAAATCTGCGTAATTCTATCACATTTGTTCAATTTATGTCGCTCCTATTTCAGATAGCGTATTGGGCTAGGTGGCATCTTAAAGCGCATGAAATGTCGAGTAAAATGCACTATTACACTTCTATGATAGGGCAATCAGAGACCCGATTAGATCGTATTATATTATGGTTAATATAAGAATTCTGCGTAATTCTATCACATTTGTTCAATTTATGTCGCTCCTATTTCAGATAGCGTATTGGGCTAGGTGGCATCTTAAAGCGCATGAAATGACGTGTAAAATTCAGTATTAAACTTCTATGATAGGCCAATCAGAGACCCAAATAGATCGTATTATATTATGGTTAATTTAAGAATTCTGCGTAATTCTATCACGTTTGTTCAATTTACGTAGCTCCAATTTTAGATAGCGTATTGGGGTATGCGACAACTTAAAGCGCATGAAATGTCGAGGAAAATGCACTACTAAACTTCTATGATCGTGCAATCAGAGACCCGAATTCATCGTATTATATTACGGTTAATATAAGAATTCTGCGTAATTCTATCACATTTGTTCAATTTATGTCGCTCCTATTCCAGATAGCCTATCGGGCTAGGCGGCACCTTAAAACGCATGGAATGGCGAGCAGAATGCAGTATTAAACTTCTATGATAGGGCAATCAGAGACCCGAATAGATCGTATTATATTATGGTTAATATAAGAAATCTGCGTAATTCTATCACATTTGTTCAATTTATGTCGCTCCTATTTCAGATAGCGTATTGGGCTAGGTGGCACCTTAAAGCGCATGAAATGTCGATTAAAATGCACTATTCAACTTCTATGATAGGGCAATCAGAGACCCGATTAGATCGTATTATATTATGGTTAATATAAGAATTCTGCGAAATTCTATCACATTTGTTCAATTTACGTAGCTCCAATTTCAGATAGCGTATTGGGCTAGGCGGCATCTTAAAGCGCATGAAATGCCGAGTGAAATACACTATTAAACTTCTAGGGTAGGGCAAACAGAGACCCGATTAGATCATTTTAAATTGTGGTTAATATAAGAATTCAGTGTAATCCTATCACATTTGTTCAACTTACGCCGCTCGTATTTCAGATAGCGTATTGGGATAGGCGGCACCTTAAAGCGCGTGGAATGACGAGTAAAATGCTCTACTAACCTTCTATGATAGGGCAATCAGAGACCCGATTAGATCATTTTATATTATGGTTAATATAAGTGTTCAGCGAAATTCTATATCATTTGTTCAATTTACGTCGCTCCTATTTCAGATAGCGTATTAGGCTAATCGGCGCCTTAAAGCGCATGAAATGGCGAGTAAAATCCACTATTAAACTTCAATGATAGGGCAACCAGAGACCCGATGAGATCATTTTATATTATTGTTAGAATAAGAATTCAACGTAATTTTATCACATTTGTTCAATTTACGTCGCCCCTATTTCAGATAGCGTATTGGGCTAGGAGACATCTTAAAGAGCATGAAATGTCGAGTGAAATGCACTATTAAACTTCTATGATAGGGCAATCACAGACCCGATTAGATCATTTTATATTATTGTTAATATAATAATTCAACGTAATTTTATCACATTTGTTCAATTTACGTAGCTCCAATTTCAGATAGCGTATTGGACTAGGCGGCATCTTAAAGCGCGTGAAACGACGAGTAAAATGCACTATTAAACTTCTATGATAGGACAATCACAGACCCGAATAGATCGTATTATATTATGGTTAACACAAGAATTCTGCGTAATTCTATCACATTTGTTGAATTTATGTCGCTCCTATTTCGGATAGCGTATTGGGCTAGGCGTCACCTTAAAGCGCATGAAATGACGAGTAAAATGCACTATTAAACTTCTATGATAGGGCAATCAGAGACCCGAATTGATCGTATTATATTATGGTTAATATAAGAATTCTGTGTAATTCTATCACATTTGTTCAATTTACGTCGCCCCTATTTCAGATAGCTTATTGGGCTAGGCGGCATCTTAAAGCGCATGAAATGTCGAGTAAAGTGCACTATTAAACTTCTATGATAGGGTAATCAGAGACCCGAATAGATCATATTTTATTATGGTTAATATAAGAATTCTGCATAATTCTATCACATTTGTTCAATTTACGTCGCTCCTGTTTCAGATAGCGTATTGGGCTAAGCGGCACCTTGAAAAGCTTGAAATGACGAGTAAAATGCACAATTAAACTTCTATGATAGGGCAATCAGAGACCCGATTAGATCATTTTACATTATTGTTATTATAAGAATTCAGCGAAATTCTATCACATTTGTTCAATTTACGTCGCTCCTATTTCAGATAGCGTAATGGGCTGGGCGGCATCTTAAAGCGCGTGGAATGACGAGTGAAATGCCCTACCAACCTTCTACGATAGGGCAATCAGAGACCCGATTAGATCATTATATATTATGGTTAATATAAGAATTCTGCGTAATTCTATCACATTTGTTCAATTTACGATGCTCCTATTTCAGATAGTATATTGGGCTAGACGGCATCTTAAAGCGCGTGGAATGACGAGTAAAATGCACTACTAACCTTTTATGATAGGGCAATCAGAGACCCGAATAGATCATATTATATTATGATTGATATAAGAATTCTGCGTAATTCTATCACGTTTGTTCAATTTACGTAGCTCCGATTTCAGATAGCGTATTGGACTTGCCAGCACCTTAAAGCGCAAGGAGTGACGAGCAGAATGCACTACTAACCTTCTCGGATGCGGCCAAACAGATCAGATTAGATCATTTTGTATTATGGGTAATATAAGAATTCTTAGCGTATTGGGCTAAGCGGCATCGGAAACCGCATGACATGTCGAGTAAAATGAATTATTAAACTTCTAGGATAGGGCAATCAGAGACCCGATTAGATCATTTTATATTATTGTTAATATAAGAATTCAGCGTAATTGAACCACATTTACTCAATTTACGTCGCTCCTATGTCAGATAGCGTATTGGGCTAAGCTGAATCGTAAAGGGCATGAAATGTCGATTATAATGCACTACGAAGTTTCTATGACAGGGTAATCAGAGACCCCATTAGATCATTTTATATTATGTTTAATATAAGAATTCTGCGAAATTCTATCACATTTGTTCAATTTACGTCGCTCCTATTTCAGATAGCGTATTTGGCTTGGCGGCACCTTAAAGCGCATGAAATGACGAGTAAAATGCACTATTAAAATTCTATGGTAGGTCGAACAGAGAACCGATTAGATCATTTTATATTATGGATAATTTAACAATTCAGCGAAACTCTATCACACTTGTTCAATTTACGTAGCTCCAATTTCAGATAGCGTATTGGGCTAGGCGGCACCTTAAAGCGCATGAAATGACGAGTATAATGCACAATTCAACTTCTATGATAGGGCAATCAGAGACCCGAATAGATCATATTATATTATGGTTAATATAAGAATTCTGCGTAATTCTATCACGTTTGTTCAATTTACGTAGCTCCAATTTCAGATAGCGTATTGGGCTAGGCGGCACCTTAAAGCGCATGAAATGACGAGTAAAATGCACTATTAAGCTTGTATGATAGGGCAATCAGAGAACCGAATAGATCGTTTTATATTATGGGTAATTTAAGAATTCAGCGAAATTATATCACATTTGTTCAATTTACGTCGCTCCTATTTCAGATAGCGTATTGGGCTAAGCAGAATCTTAAAGGGCATGAAATGCCGATTAAAATGCACTACCAAACTTCGATGATAGGGTAATCAGAGACACAATTAGATCATTTTATACTATTGTTAATATAAGAATCCTGCGTAATTCTATCACATTTGTTCAATTTACGTCGCCCCTATTTCAGATAGCGTATTGGGCTAGGTGGCATCTTAAAGAGCATGAAATGTTGAGTAAAATGCACTACTAAACTTCTATGATAGGGTAATCAGAGACCCCATTAGATCATTTTATATTATGGTTAATATAAGAGTTCAGGGACACTCTATCACATTTGTTCAATTTACGTCGCTCCTATGTCAGATAGCGTATTGGGCTAAGCAGAATCTTAACGGGCATGAAATGCCGATTAAAATGCACTACCAAACTTCGATGATAGGGTAATCAGAGACACCATTAGATCATTTTGTACTATTGTTAATATAAGAATCCTGCGTAATTCTATCACATTTGTTCAATTTACGTCGCCCCTATTTCAGATAGCGTATTGGGCTAGGTGGCATCTTAAAGCGCATGAAATGTTGAGTAAAATGCACTACTAAACTTCTATGATAGGGTAATCAGAGACCCCATTAGATCATTTTATATTATGGTTAATATAAGAATTCTGCGTGACTCTATCACATTTGTTCAATTTACGTAGCTCCAATTTCAGATTGCGGATTGGGCTAGACGGCACCTAAAAGCGCATGAAATGACGAATCAAATGCACTACTAAACTTCTAGGATAGGGCAATCAGAGTCCCGATTAGATCATCTTTTATTATTGCTAATTTAAGAATTCATCGTAACTCTATCACATTTGTCCAAATCACGTCGCTCCTACACCAGATATCGCATTGAGCTAGGCGTCATCGTAAAGCGCATGAAATGGCGAATAAAATGCACTACTAACCTTCTCGGATACGGCCATCAGAGACCCAATGAGATCATTTTATATTATGGTTAATATAAGAATTATGCGCAGTTCTATCACATTTGTTCAATTTACGTCGCTCCTATTGCAGATAGCGTACTGTGCTAAGCGGCATCTCAAAGCGCATGAAATGACGCGTAAACTGCACTATTAAACTCCTATGATTGGGTAATCGGAGACCCCATTAGATCATTTTATATTATCGTTAATATAAGAATTCAGCGAAATTGTATCACATTTGTTCAATTTACGTCGCTCCTATTTCAGATAGCGTATTGGGCCGAGCAGCACCTTAAAGCGCATGAAATGGTGAGTAAAATGCACTATTAAACTTCTATGATAGGGCAATCAGAGACCCGATTAGATCATTTTACATTATGGTTAATATAAGAATTATGCGCAGTTCTATCACATTTGTTCAATTTACGTCGCTCCTATTTCAGATAGCGTATTGGGCTAGGCGGCACCTTTAAGCGCATGAAATGTCGAGTAAAATGCACTATTCAAATTCTATGATAGGGCAATCATAGACCAGATTAGATCATTTTATATTATGGTTAATATAAGAATTGTGCGTAACTCTGTCACATTTGTTGAATTTACGTAGCTCCAATTACAGATTGCGTATTGGGCTAAACGGCTCCTCAAAGCGCATGAAATGGCGAGTAAAATGCACTGTTAAACTTCTACGATAGGGCAATCAGAGACCCGATTAGATCATCTTATACTATTGTTAATGTAAGAATTCATCGTAACTCTATCACATTTATTCAATTTACGTCGCTCCTATTTCAGATAGCGTATAGGGCTAAGTGGCATCTTAAAGCGCATGAAATGTCGAGTAAAATACACTATTAAACTTCTAGGGTAGGGCAAACAGGGACCCGATTAGATCATTTTCCGTTATGGTTAATTTAAGAATTCAGCGAAACTCTATCACATTTGTTCAATTTACGTCGCTCCTATTTCAGATAGCGTTTTGGGCTAGGTGGCACCTTAAAGCGCATGAAATGTCGAGTAAAATGCACTATTCAACTTCTATGATAGGGCAATCATAGACCCGAATAGATCGTATTATATTATGGTTAGCATAAGAATTCTGCGTAATTCTATCACATTTGTGCAATTTATGTCGCTCCTATTCCAGATAGCGTATCGGGCTAGGCGGCACCTTAAAGCGCATGAAATGTCGAGTAAAATGCACTATTAAACTTCTATGATAGGGCAATCAGAGACCCGATTAGATCGTATTATATTATGGTTAATATAAGAATTCTGCGTAATTCTATCACATTTGTTCAATTTATGTCGCTCCTATATCAGATAGCGCATTGGGCTAGGCGGCACCTTAAAGCGCATGACGTGTCGAGTAAAATGCACAATTAAACTTCTATGATAGGGCAATCAGAGACCCGTATAGATCGTATTATATTATAGTTAATATAAGAATTCTGCGTAATTCTATCACGTTTGTGCAATTTACGTAGCTCCAATTTCAGATAGCATATTGGGCTAGGCGGCATCTTAAAGCGCACGAAATGTCGAGTAAAATGCACTACTAAACTTCTCGGATAGGGCAATCAGAGACCCGATTAAGTCATCTTATATTATGGTTAATATAAGAATTCAGCGAAATTCTATCACATTTGCTCAATTTACGTCGCTCCTATTTCAGATAGCGTATTGGGCTAGGTGGCATCTTAAACCGCATGAAATGTCGAGTAAAATGCACTGTTAAACTTCTAGGGTATGGCAAACAGAGACCCGATTAGATCATTTTATACTATGGATAATTAAAGAATTCAGCGAAACTCTATCGCACTTGTTCAATTTACGTAGGTCCAATATCAGATAGCGTATTGGGCTAGACGGCACCTTAAACCGCATGAAATGTCGAGCAAAATGCACTATTAAACTTCTATGATAGGGCAATCAGAGACCCGAATAGATCGTATTATATTATGGTTAATATAAGAAATCTGCGTAATTCTATCACATTTGTTCAATTTATGTCGCTCCTATTTCAGATAGCGTATTGGGCTAGGTGGCATCTTAAAGCGCATGAAATGTCGAGTAAAATGCACTATTACACTTCTATGATAGGGCAATCAGAGACCCGATTAGATCGTATTATATTATGGTTAATATAAGAATTCTGCGTAATTCTATCACATTTGTTCAATTTATGTCGCTCCTATTTCAGATAGCGTATTGGGCTAGGTGGCATCTTAAAGCGCATGAAATGACGTGTAAAATTCAGTATTAAACTTCTATGATAGGCCAATCAGAGACCCGAATAGATCGTATTATATTATGGTTAATTTAAGAATTCTGCGTAATTCTATCACGTTTGTTCAATTTACGTAGCTCCAATTTTAGATAGCGTATTGGGGTATGCGACAACTTAAAGCGCATGAAATGTCGAGGAAAATGCACTACTAAACTTCTATGATCGTGCAATCAGAGACCCGAATTCATCGTATTATATTACGGTTAATATAAGAATTCTGCGTAATTCTATCACATTTGTTCAATTTATGTCGCTCCTATTCCAGATAGCCTATCGGGCTAGGCGGCACCTTAAAACGCATGGAATGGCGAGCAGAATGCAGTATTAAACTTCTATGATAGGGCAATCAGAGACCCGAATAGATCGTATTATATTATGGTTAATATAAGAAATCTGCGTAATTCTATCACATTTGTTCAATTTATGTCGCTCCTATTTCAGATAGCGTATTGGGCTAGGTGGCACCTTAAAGCGCATGAAATGTCGATTAAAATGCACTATTCAACTTCTATGATAGGGCAATCAGAGACCCGATTAGATCGTATTATATTATGGTTAATATAAGAATTCTGCGAAATTCTATCACATTTGTTCAATTTACGTAGCTCCAATTTCAGATAGCGTATTGGGCTAGGCGGCATCTTAAAGCGCATGAAATGTCGAGTAAAATGCACTATTAAACTTCTAGGGTAGGGCAAACAGAGACCCGATTAGATCATTTTAAATTGTGGTTAATATAAGAATTCAGTGTAATCCTATCACATTTGTTCAACTTACGCCGCTCCTATTTCAGATAGCGTATTGGGATAGGCGGCACCTTAAAGCGCGTGGAATGACGAGTAAAATGCTCTACTAACCTTCTATGATAGGGCAATCAGAGACCCGATTAGATCATTTTATATTATGGTTAATATAAGTGTTCAGCGAAATTCTATATCATTTGTTCAATTTACGTCGCTCCTATTTCAGATAGCGTATTAGGCTAATCGGCGCCTTAAAGCGCATGAAATGACGAGTAAAATCCACTATTAAACTTCAATGATAGGGCAACCAGAGACCCGATGAGATCATTTTATATTATTGTTAGTATAAGAATTCAACGTAATTTTATCACATTTGTTCAATTTACGTCGCCCCTATTTCAGATAGCGTATTGGGCTAGGAGACATCTTAAAGAGCATGAAATGTCGAGTGAAATGCACTATTAAACTTCTATGATAGGGCAATCACAGACCCGATTAGATCATTTTATATTATTGTTAATATAATAATTCAACGTAATTTTATCACATTTGTTCAATTTACGTAGCTCCAATTTCAGATAGCGTATTGGACTAGGCGGCATCTTAAAGCGCGTGAAACGACGAGTAAAATGCACTATTAAACTTCTATGATAGGACAATCACAGACCCGAATAGATCGTATTATATTATGGTTAACACAAGAATTCTGCGTAATTCTATCACATTTGTTGAATTTATGTCGCTCCTATTTCAGATAGCGTATTGGGCTAGGTGGCACCTTAAAGCGCATGAAATGTCGATTAAAATGCACTATTACACTTCTATGATAGGGCAATCAGAGACCCGATTAGATCGTATTATATTATGGTTAATATAAGAATTCTGCGAAATTCTATCACATTTGTTCAATTTACGTAGCTCCAATTTCAGATAGCGTATTGGGCTAGGCGGCATCTTAAAGCGCATGAAATGCCGAGTGAAATACACTATTAAACTTCTAGGGTAGGGCAAACAGAGACCCGATTAGATCATTTTAAATTGTGGTTAATATAAGAATTCAGTGTAATCCTATCACATTTGTTCAACTTACGCCGCTCCTATTTCAGATAGCGTATTGGGATAGGCGGCACCTTAAAGCGCGTGGAATGACGAGTAAAATGCTCTACTAACCTTCTATGATAGGGCAATCAGAGACCCGATTAGATCATTTTATATTATGGTTAATATAAGTGTTCAGCGAAATTCTATATCATTTGTTCAATTTACGTCGCTCCTATTTCAGATAGCGTATTAGGCTAATCGGCGCCTTAAAGCGCATGAAATGACGAGTAAAATCCACTATTAAACTTCAATGATAGGGCAACCAGAGACCCGATGAGATCATTTTATATTATTGTTAGTATAAGAATTCAACGTAATTTTATCACATTTGTTCAATTTACGTCGCCCCTATTTCAGATAGCGTATTGGGCTAGGAGGCATCTTAAAGAGCATGAAATGTCGAGTGAAATGCACTATTAAACTTCTATGATAGGGCAATCAGAGACCCGATTAGATCATTTTATATTATTGTTAATATAATAATTCAACGTAATTTTATCACATTTGTTCAATTTACGTAGCTCCAATTTCAGATAGCGTATTGGACTAGGCGGCATCTTAAAGCGCGTGAAACGGCGAGTAAAATGCACTATTAAACTTCTATGATAGGACAATCACAGACCCGAATAGATCGTATTATATTATGGTTAACACAAGAATTCTGCGTAATTCTATCACATTTGTTGAATTTATGTCGCTCCTATTTCGGATAGCGTATTGGGCTAGGCGTCACCTTAAAGCGCATGAAATGACGAGTAAAATGCACTATTAAACTTCTATGATAGGGCAATCAGAGACCCGAATTGATCGTATTATATTATGGTTAATATAAGAATTCTGTGTAATTCTATCACATTTGTTCAATTTACGTCGCCCCTATTTCAGATAGCTTATTGGGCTAGGCGGCATCTTAAAGCGCATGAAATGTCGAGTAAAGTGCACTATTAAACTTCTATGATAGGGTAATCAGAGACCCGAATAGATCATATTTTATTATGGTTAAATAAGAATTCTGCATAATTCTATCACATTTGTTCAATTTACGTCGCTCCTGTTTCAGATAGCGTATTGGGCTAAGCGGCACCTTGAAAAGCTTGAAATGACGAGTAAAATGCACAATTAAACTTCTATGATAGGGCAATCAGAGACCCGATTAGATCATTTTACATTATTGTTATTATAAGAATTCAGCGAAATTCTATCACATTTGTTCAATTTACGTCGCTCCTATTTCAGATAGCGTAATGGGCTGGGCGGCATCTTAAAGCGCGTGGAATGACGAGTGAAATGCCCTACCAACCTTCTACGATAGGGCAATCAGAGACCCGATTAGATCATTATATATTATGGTTAATATAAGAATTCTGCGTAATTCTATCACATTTGTTCAATTTACGATGCTCCTATTTCAGATAGTATATTGGGCTAGACGGCATCTTAAAGCGCGTGGAATGACGAGTAAAATGCACTACTAACCTTTTATGATAGGGCAATCAGAGACCCGAATAGATCATATTATATTATGATTGATATAAGAATTCTGCGTAATTCTATCACGTTTGTTCAATTTACGTAGCTCCGATTTCAGATAGCGTATTGGACTTGCCAGCACCTTAAAGCGCAAGGAGTGACGAGTAGAATGCACTACTAACCTTCTCGGATGCGGCCAAACAGATCAGATTAGATCATTTTGTATTATGGGTAATATAAGAATTCTTAGCGTATTGGGCTAAGCGGCATCGGAAACCGCATGACATGTCGAGTAAAATGAATTATTAAACTTCTAGGATAGGGCAATCAGAGACCCGATTAGATCATTTTATATTATTGTTAATATAAGAATTCAGCGTAATTGAACCACATTTACTCAATTTACGTCGCTCCTATGTCAGATAGCGTATTGGGCTAAGCTGAATCGTAAAGGGCATGAAATGTCGATTATAATGCACTACGAAGTTTCTATGACAGGGTAATCAGAGACCCCATTAGATCATTTTATATTATGTTTAATATAAGAATTCTGCGAAATTCTATCACATTTGTTCAATTTACGTCGCTCCTATTTCAGATAGCGTATTTGGCTTGGCGGCACCTTAAAGCGCATGAAATGACGAGTAAAATGCACTATTAAAATTCTATGGTAGGTCGAACAGAGAACCGATTAGATCATTTTATATTATGGATAATTTAACAATTCAGCGAAACTCTATCACACTTGTTCAATTTACGTAGCTCCAATTTCAGATAGCGTATTGGGCTAGGCGGCACCTTAAAGCGCATGAAATGACGAGTATAATGCACAATTCAACTTCTATGATAGGGCAATCAGAGACCCGAATAGATCATATTATATTATGGTTAATATAAGAATTCTGCGTAATTCTATCACGTTTGTTCAATTTACGTAGCTCCAATTTCAGATAGCGTATTGGGCTAGGCGGCACCTTAAAGCGCATGAAATGACGAGTACAATGCACTATTAAACTTCTATGATAGGGCAATCAGAGACCCGATTAGATCATTTCATATTATTGTTATTATAAGAATTCAGCGTAATTTTATCACATTTGTTCAATTTACGTCGCCCCTATTTCAGATAGCGCATTGGGCTATGTGGCATCTTAAAGCGCATGAAATGTCGAGTAAAATGCACTATTAAACTTCTATGACAGGGCAATCCGAGACCCGATTAGATCATTTTATATTATTGTTAATATAAGAATTCAGCGTAATTGAGCCACATTTACTCAATTTACGTCGCTCCTATTTCAGATAGCGTATTGGGCTAAGCTGAATCTTAAATGGCATGAAATGTCGATTAAAATGCACTGCTAAGCATCTATGATAGGGTAATCAGAGACCCCATTAGATCATTTTATATTAAGGTTAATATAAGAATTTAGCGTAATTCTGTCACATTTGATCAATTTACGTCGCTCCTACTTCAGATAGCGTATTGGGCTAAGCGGCATCTTAAAGCGCATGAAATGTCAAGTAAAATGCACTACTAAGCTTCTAGGATAGGGCAATCAGAGACCCGATTAGATCATCTTATATTATGGTTACTATAAGAATTCTGCGTAATTCTATCACGTTTGTTCAATTTATGTAGCTCGAATTTCAGATACCGTATTGAACTAGGGGGCATATTAAAGCGCATGAAATGTCGCGTAAAATGCACTATTAAACATCTATGATAGGGCAATCAGAGACCCATTAGGTCATTTTATATTATGGTTAATATAAGAATTCAGTGAAATTCTATCGCATTTGTTCAATTCATGTGGCTCCTATTTAAGGTAGCGTATTGGACTAAACGGCACCTTAAAGCGCATGAAATGGCGAGTAAAATGCACTACTAACCTTCTATGATAGGGCAATCAAAGACCCGATTAGATCCAATTATATTATGGTTAATATGAGAATTCTGCGTAAATCTATCACGTTTGTTCAATTTACGTAGCTCCAATTTCGGATACCGCATTGGACTAGGCGGCATCGTAAAGCGCATGAAATGTCGCGTAAAATGCGCTACTAAACTTCTCGGATAGGGCAGTCAGAGACCCGATTAGGTCATCTTATACTATGGTTAATATACGAATTCAGCGAAACTTTATCACATTTGCTCAATTCACGTCGCCCCTATTTCAGATAGCGTATTGGGCTAGGTGGCATCTTGAAGCACATGAAATGACGAGTAACATGCACTGTTAAACTTCTATGATAGGGCAATCAGAGACCCGAATAGATCCTATTATATTATGGTTAATATAAGAATTCTGCGAAATTCTATCACATTTGTTCAATTTATGTCGCTCCTATTTCAGATAGCGTATTGGGCTAGGCGGCACCTTAAAGCGCATGAAATGGTGAGTAAAATGCACTACTAACCTTCTATGATAGGGCAATCAAAGACCCGAATAGATCGTATTATATTATGGTTAATATAAGAATTCTGCGTAATTCTATCACGTGTGTTCAATTTACGTAGCTCCAATTTCAGATAGCTTATTGGATTAGGCGGCATCTGAAAGCGCATGAAATGTCGAGGGAAATGCACTACTAAACTTCTCGGATAGGGCAATCAGAGACCCGATTAGGTCATCTTATATTATGGTTAATATAAGAATTCAGCGAAATTCTATCACATTTGTTCAATTTACGACGCTCCTATTTCAGATAGCCCATTGGACTAAACGGCACCTTAATGGGCATGACATGGCGAGTAAAATGCATTATTGAACTTCTGTGATAGGGCAATCAGAGACCCGATTAGATCATTTTGTATTATGGTTAATATAAGAATTCAGCGTAATTCTATCACATTTGTTCAATTTACGTCGCTCCAACTTCAGATAGCGTATCGGGATAAGCGGCACCTTTAACCGCATGAAACGCCGAGCAAAATGCACTATTAAACTTCTGTGATAGGGCAATCAGAAACCCGATTAGATCATTTTATATTATGGTTAATATCAGAATTCAGCGTAACTCTGTCACATTTGTTCAATTTACGTCGCTCCAACTTCAGATAGCGTATCGGGATAAGCGGCACCTTAAAGCGCATGTAATGCCGAGCAAAATGCACTATTAAACTTCTATGATAGGGCAATCAGAGACACGATTAGATCATTTAATATTATGGTTAATATAAGAATTCAGCGTTATTCTATCACATTTGTACAATTTACGTCGCTCCTATTTCAGATAGCATATTGGCCTAGGCGGCATCTTAAAGCGCATGAAATGTCGAGTAAAATGGACTACTAAACTTCTCGGATATGTCAATCAGAGACCCGATTAGGTCATCTGATATTATGGTTAATAGAAGAATCCAGCGAAATTCTATCACATTTGTTCAATTTACGTAGCTCCAATTTCAGATAGCGTATTGGGCTAGGTGGCATCTTAAAGCGCATGAAATGCCGAGTAAAATGCACTACAAAACTTCTCGGATTGGGCAATGAGACACCCGATTAGGTCATCTTATATTATGATTAATATAAGAATTCAGCGTAATTCTATCACATTTGTTCAATTTACGTCACTCCTATTTCAGATACCGTATTGGGCTAGGTGGCATCTTAAAGCTCATGAAATGTCGAGTAAAATGCACTACTAAACTTCTCGGATAGGGCAATCAGACACCCGATTAGGTCATCTTATATTATGATTAATATAAGAATTCAGCGTAATTCTACCACATTTGTTCAATTTACGTCGCTCCTATATCATATAGCATTTGGGCTAGGCGGCATCTTAAAGCGCATGAAATGGCGAGTAAAATGATCCCTTAAGCTTCTCGGATTCGGCCATCAGAGACCCAATTAAATCATTTTGTATTATTGTTAACATAAGAATTCAGCCTAATTTTATGACATTTGTTCAATTTACGTCGCCCCTATTTCAGAGAGCGCACTGGGCTAGGCGGCATCTTAAAGCGCATGATATGTCGAGTAAAATGCACTATTAAACTTCTAGGGTAGTACAAACAGAGACCCGATTAGATCATTCTATATTATGGTTAATATAAGAATTCTGCGTTATTCTATCACATTTGTTCAATTTACGTCGCTCCTATTTCAGATAGCATATTGGGCTAGGCGGCATCTTAAAGCGCATGAAATGTCGAGTAAAATGCACTACAAAACTTCTCGGATTGGGCAATGAGACACCCGATTAGGTCATCTTATATTATGATTAATATAAGAATTCAGCGTAATTCTATCACATTTGTTCAATTTACGTCACTCCTATTTCAGATACCGTATTGGGCTAGGTGGCATCTTAAAGCTCATGAAATGTCGAGTAAAATGCACTACTAAACTTCTCGGATAGGGCAATCAGACACCCGATTGGGTCATGTTATATTATGATTACTATATGAATTCAGTGTAATTCCATCACATTTGTTCAATTTACGTCGCTCCTATTTCAGATAGCGTATCGGGATAAGCGGCACCTCAAAGCGCATGAAATGACGAGTAAAATGCACTATTAAACTTCTATGATAGCGCAATCGGAGACACGATTAGATCATTTTATATTATTGTTAATATAAGAATTCGGCGTTATTTTATCACATTTGTTCAATTTACGTCGCGACTATTTCAGATAGCGTATTGGGCTAGGTGGCATCTTAAAGCGCATGAAATGTCGAGTGAAATACACTATTAAACTTCTAGGGTAGGGCAAACAGAGACCCGATTAGATCATTTTAAATTGTGGTTAATATAAGAATTCAGTGTAATCCTATCACATTTGTTCAACTTACGCCGCTCCTATTTCAGATAGCGTATTGGGATAGGCGGCACCTTAAAGCGAGTGGAATGACGAGTAAAATGCTCTACTAACCTTCTATGATAGGGCAATCAGAGACCCGATTAGATCATTTTATATTATGGTTAATATAAGTGTTCAGCGAAATTCTATCACATTTGTTCAATTTACGTCGCTCCTAATTCAGGTAGCGTATTAGGCTAATCGGCGCCTTAAAGGGCATGAAATGACGAGTAAAATCCACTATTAAACTTCAATGATAGGGCAACCAGAGACCCGATGAGATCATTTTATATTATTGTTAATATAAGTATTTAACGTAATTTTATCACATTTGTTCAATTTACGTCGCTCCTATTTCAGATAGCGTATTTGGGATAGGCGGCACCTTAAACCGCATGAAATGACGAGTAAAATGCACTATTAAACTTCTATGATAGGGCAATCAGAGACCGGAATAGATCATATTATATTATGGTTACTATAAGATTTCTGCATAATTCTATCACATTTGTTCAATTTACGTCGCTCCTGCTTCAGATAGCGTATTCGTCTAAGCGGCATCCCAAAGCGCATGAAATGTCGAGTAAAGTGCACTATTCAACTTCTAGGATGGGGCAATCAGAGACCCGATTAGATCGTCGTATATTATGGTTAATTTAAGAATTCGTCGTAACTCTATCACATTTGTTCAATTTACGTCGCTCCTATTTCAGATAACGTATTGGGCTAAGCGGCACCTTAAAGCGCATGAAATAAAGAGTAAAATGCACTGTTAAACTTCTATGATACGGCAATCAGAGACTCGATTGGATCATTTTATATTATTGTTAATATAATAATTCAGTGTAATTTTATCACATTTGTCCAATTTACGTCGCTCCAACTTCAGATAGCATATCGGGGTAAGCGGCACCTTAAAGCGCATGAAATGCCGAGTAAAATGCACCATTAAACTTCTATGATAGGGCAATCAGAGACCCGATTAGGTCATTCTATATTATGGTTAATATAAGAATTCTACGTAATTCTATCACATTTGTTCAATTTAAGACGCTCCTATTTCAGATAGCGTATTGGGCGAGGCGGCATCATAAAGCGCCTGGAATGACGAGTAAAATGCCCTACTAACCGTCTACGATAATGCAATCAGAGACCCGATTAGATCATTATATATTATGGTTAATATAAGAATTCAGCGAAATTTTATCACATTTGTTCAATTTACGTCGCTCCTATTTCAGATAGCGTATTGGGCTAAGTGGCACCTTAAAGCGCATGAAATGACGAGTAAAATGCACTATTAGACTTCTAGGCTAGGGCAAACAGAGACCCGATTAGATCATTTTATATTATGGTTAATTTAAGAATTCAGCGAAATTCTATCACATTTGTTCAATTTACGTCGCTCCTATTTCAGATAGCATATTGGTCCAAGCGGCACCTTAAAGCGCTTGAAGTGACGAGGAACATGCACTGCTAAACTTCTATGATAGGGCAATCAGAGACCCGATTAGATCATTTTATATTATGGTTAATACAAGAATTCTGCGTAACTCTATCACATTTGTTCAATTTACGTCGCTCCTATTTCAGATAGCGTATTAGGCTACGCGGCGCCCTAAAGCGCATGAAATGACGAGTAAAATGCACTATTAAACTTCAATGATAGGGCAACCAGAGACCCGATTAGATCATTTTATATTATTGTTAGTATAAGAATTCAACGTAATTTTATCACATTTGTTCAATTTAAGTCGCCCCTATTTCAGATAGCGTATTGGGCTAGGCGGCATCTTAAAGCGCATGATATAACGAGTATAATGCACTACTAAACTTCTTTGATTGGGCAATCAGAGACCCGATTAGATCATTTTATATTATTGTTAATATAAGTATTTAACGTAATGTTATCACATTTGTTCAATTTACGTCGCTCCTATTTCAGATAGCGTATTTGGGATAGGCGGCACCTTAAAACGCATGAAATGACGAGTAAAATGCACTATTAAACTTCTATGATAGGGCAATCAGAGACCGGAATAGATCATATTATATTATGGTTACTATAAGATTTCTGCATAATTCTATCACATTTGTTCAATTTACGTCGCTCCTGCTTCAGATAGCGTATTCGTCTAAGCGGCATCCCAAAGCGCATGAAATGTCGAGTAAAGTGCACTATTCAACTTCTAGGATGGGGCAATTATAGACCCGATTAGATCGTCGTATATTATGGTTAATTTAAGAATTCGTCGTAACTCTATCACATTTGTTTAATTTACGTAGCTCTAATTTCAGATCGCGTATTGGGATAGGGTGCACCTTAAAGCGCATGAAATGACGAGTAAAATGCAATACTAAACTTCTAGGATAGGGCAATCAGAGACCCGATCAGGACATCATATATTATGGTTAATATAAGAATTCAGCGTAATTCTATCACATTTGTTCAATTCACGTCGCTCCTATTTCAGATAGCGTATTAGGCTAGGCGGCACCGTAAACCGCATGGAGTGACGAGTAAAACGCACTGTTAAACTTCTGTGATAGGGCAATCAGAGACCCGAATAGATCGTATTATATTATGGTTAATATAAGAATTCCGCGTAATTCTATCACATTTGTTCAATTTACGTCGCTCCTATTTCAGATAGCGTATTGGGCTAAGCGGCACCTTAAAGCGCATGAAATGACGAGTAAAATGCACTATTAGACTTCTAGGCTAGGGCAACCAGAGACCCGATTAGATGATTTTATATTATTGTTAGTATAAGAATTCAACGTAATTTTATCACATTTGTTCAATTTAAGTCGCCCCTATTTCAGATAGCGTATTGGGGTAAGCGGCACCTTAAAGCGCATGAAATGCCGAGTAAAATGCACCATTAAACTTCTATGATAGGGCAATCAGAGACCCGATTAGGTCATTCTATATTATGGTTAATATAAGAATTCTACGGAATTCTATCACATTTGTTCAATTTAAGACGCTCCTATTTCAGATAGCGTATTGGGCGAGGCGGCATCTCAAAGCGCATGAAATGTCGAGTAAAATGCACTCCTAAACTTCTCGGATAGGGCAATCAGAGACCCGATTAGGTTATCTTATATTATGGTTAATACATGGAAGCAGCGTAAATCTATCACACTCGTTCAATTTACGTCGTTCCTATTTCAGATAGCGTATAGGGCTGCGCGGCATCGTAAAACCCATGAAATGTCGAGTAAATTGCACTGCTAAACTTCACGGATAGGTCAATCAGAGACCCGATTAGATCATTTTATATTATGCTTAATATAAGAATTCAGCGAAATTCTGACACATTTGTTCAATTTACGTCGCTCCTATTTCAGATTGCGTATTGGGCTAGGCGGCACCTTAAGGCGCATGAAATGACGAGTAAAATGCACTACCAAACTTCTCGGATAGGGCTAACAGAGACCCGATTAGGTCATCTTATATTATGGTTAATGTACGAATTCAGCTTAAT
Source organism: Macropis europaea (assembly GCA_916610135.2). NCBI lineage: Eukaryota > Metazoa > Arthropoda > Insecta > Hymenoptera > Melittidae > Macropis > Macropis europaea. The sequence goes on from CAKAJE020001939.1 coordinate 131,831, forward strand.
TTTATCACATTTGTTCAACTTACGTCGCCCCTATTTCAGATAGCGTATTGTGATAGGCGACACCTTAAAGCGCATGAAATAACGAGTAAAATGCACTATTAAACTTCTATGATAGGGCAATCAGAGACCCGATTAGATCATTTTATATTATTGTTAATATAAGTATTCAACGTAATTTTATCGCATTTGTTCAATTTACGTCGCTCGTATTTCAGATAGTGTGTTGGGCTAAGCGGCATCTTAAAGCGCATGAAATGTCGAGTAAAATGCACTATGAAACTCCTATGATAGGGCAATCAGTGACCCGTTTAGATCATTTTATATTATTGTTAATATAAGAATTCAGCGTAATTTTATCACATTTGTTCAATATACGTCGCCCCTATTTCAGATACCGTATTGGGCTAGGTGGCATCTTAAAGCGCATGAAATGTCGAGTAAAATGCACTATTAAACTTCTAGGGTAGAGCCGACAGAGACCCGATTAAATCATTTCATACTATGGTTAATTTAAGAATGCAGCGTAATTCTATCACAGTTGTTCAATCTACGTAGCTCCAATATCAGATAGCGTATTGGGCTAGGCGGCACCTTAAAGCGCATGAAATGACGAGTAAAACGCACTATTAAACTTCTATGATAGGACAATCAGAGACCCGATTAGATCATTTTAAATTATTGTAAATATAAGAATTCAGCGTAATTTTATCACATTTGTTCAATTTACGTCGCCCCTATTTCAGATAGCGCCCTCGGCTAGGAGGCATCTGAAAGCGCATGAAATGTCGAGTAAAATGCACTATGAAACTCCTATGATAGGGCAATCAGAGACCCGTTCAGATCATTTTATATTATTGTTAATATAAGAATTCCGCGTGATTTTATCATATTTGTTCAATTTACGTCGCCCCTATTTCAGATAGCGTATTGAGCTGGGTGGCATCTTAAAGCGCATGAAATGTCGAGTAAAATGCACTATTAAACTTGTATGATAGGGCAATCAGAGACCCGATTAGATTATTTTATATTATTGTTAATATAAGAATTCAGTGAAATTCTATCACATTTGTTCAATTTACGTCGCTCCTATTTCAGGTAGCGTATTGGGATAGGCGGCATCTTAAAGCGCATGGAATGACGAGTAAAATTAACTATTAAACTTCTATGATAAGCTAAGGAGAGACCCGATTAGATCATTCTATATTATGGTTCATATAAGAATTCTGCGTAATTCTATCAGATTTGTTCAATTTACGTCGCCCCTATTTGAGATAGCGAATTGGGCTAGGTGGCATCTTAAAGCGCATGAAATGTCGAGTAAAATGCACTACTAAACTTCTATGATAAGGCAATCAGAGACCCGATTAGATCATTTCATGTTTTTGTTAATATAAGAATTCAGCGAAATTCTGTCACATTTGTTCAATTGACGTCGCTCCTATTTCAGATAGCGTTTTGGGCTAACCGGCATCTCAAAGCGCATGAAATGACGAGTAAAATTCACCATTAACCTTCTATGATAGGGCAAACAAAGACCCGATTAGATCATTTTATATTATGATTAATATAAGAATTCTGCGTAATTCTATCACATTTGTTCAATTTACGTCGCTCCTATTTCAGATAGTATATTGGTCTAGGCGGCATCTTAAAGCGCATGGAGTGTCGGGTAAGATTCACTACTAACCTTCTATGATAGGGCCATCAGAGACACGAATAGATCATTTTATATTATGGTTTATTTAAGAATTCAGCGTAATTCTATCACATTTGTTGAATTTAGGTAGCTCCAATATCAGATAGCGGATTGGGCTAGGCGTCACCTTAAAGCGCATGAACTCACGAGTAAAATGCACTATTAAACATATATGATTGGGTAATCAGAGACCCGATTAGATCATTATATACTATGGTTAATTTAAGAATTCAGCGAAACTTTATCACACTTGTTCAATTTACGTAGCTCCAATTTCAGATAGCGTATTGGGCTAGGCGGCATCTTAAAGCGCATGAATTGTCGAGTAAAATACACTACTAAACTGCTCGGATAGGGCAATCAGAGACCCGATTAGGTCATTTTATATTATTGTTAATATAAGAATTCAACGTAATTTTATCACATTTGTTCAATTTATATCGCTCCTATTTCAGATAGCATATTGGGCTGAGCGGCACCTTAAAGCGCATGAAATGACGAGTAAGATGCACTGTTAAACTTCTATGATAGGACAATCAGAGAACCGAATATATCGTATTATATTATGGTTAATATAAGAATTCTGCGTAATTCTATCTCGTTTCTTCAATTTACGTAGCTCCAATTTCAGAAAGCGTATTGGGCTATGCGGCATCTTAAAGCGCATGAAATGTCGAGTAAAATGCACTACTAAACTTCTCGGATAGGGTAAACAGAACCGATTAGATCATTTTATATTATGGTTAATTTAAGAATTCAGCGAAATTCTATCACATTTGTTCAATTTACGTCGCTCCAATTTCAGATAGCGTATTGGGCCAAGCGGCAACTTAAAGCGCATGAAATGACGAGTAACATGCACTATTATACTTCTATGATAGGGCAATCAGAGACCCGAATAGATCGTATTATATATTGGTTACATATAAGAATTCTGCGTAATTCTACCACATTTGTTCAATTAACGTCGCTCCTATTTCAGATAGCGTATTGGGCTAAGCGGCACCTTAAAGCGCATGAAATGACGAGTAAAATGCACTATTAAACTTCTATGATAGGGCAATCAGAGACCCGAATAGATCGTATTATATTATGGTTCATATAAGAATTCTGCGTAATTCTATCACGTTTGTTCAATTTACGTAGCTCCACTTTCAGATACCGTATTGGGCTAGGCGGCATCTGAAAGCGCATGAAATGTCGAGTATAACGCACTACTAAGCTTCTCGGATAGGGCTAACAGAGACCCGATTAGGACATCTTATATTATGGTTAATATAAGAATTGAGCGAAATTCTATCACATTTGTTCAATTTACGTCGCCCCTATTTCAGATAGCGTATTGGGCTAAGCGGCACCTTAAAGCGCATGAAATGTCGAGTAAAACGCACTATTAAACTTCTCGGGTAGGGCAAACGGAGACCCGATTAGATCATTTTATATTCTGGTTAAATTAAGAATTCAGCGAAATTCTATCACATTTGTTCAATTTACGTCGCTCCTATTGCAGATAGCGTATTGGGCAAAGCGGCACCATAAAGCGCATGAAATGGCGAGTAAAATGCACTATTAATCTTCTATGATAGGGCAATCCGAGAACCGAATAGATCGAATTATATTAAGGTTAATGTAAGAATTCTGCGTAATTCTATCACATTTGTTCAATTTATGTCGCTCCTATTTCAGATAGCGTATTGGACTAAGCGGCACCTTAAAGCGCATGAAGTGACGAGTAAAATTCACCATTAACCTTCTATGATAGGGCAAAGAGAGACCCGATTAGATCATTTTATATTATGATTAATATAAGAATTCTGCGTAAGTCTATCACATTTGTTCAATTTATGTCGCTCCTATTTCAGATAGCCTATTGGGCTATGCGGCATCTTAAAGCGCATGAAATGTCGAGTAAAATGCACTATGAAACTTCTACGATAGGGCAATCACAGACCCGAATAGATCGTATTATATTATGGTTAATATAATAATTGAGCGAAATTCTATCACATTTGTTCAATTTACGTCGCCCCTATTTCAGATAGCGTATTGGGCTAAGCGGCACCTTAAAGCGCATGAAATGTCGAGTAAAACGCACTATTAAACTTCTCGGGTAGGGCAAACGGAGACCCGATTAGATCATTTTATATTCTGGTTAAATTAAGAATTCAGCGAAATTCTATCACATTTGTTCAATTTACGTCGCTCCTATTCCAGATAGCGTATTGGGCTAGGCGGCATCTTAAAGCTCGTAGAATGACGAGTAAAATGCACTACTAACCTTCTATGATAGGGCAATCAAAGCTCCGATTAGATCATTCTATATTCTGGTTAATATAAGAATCCTGCGTAATTCTGTCACATTTGTTCTATTTATGTCGTTCCTATTTCAGATAGCGTAATGGACTAGGCGGCACCTTAAAGCGCATGAAATGACGAGTAAAATTCACTATTAAACTTCTATGATAGGGCAATCAGAGACCCGAATAGATCGTATTATATTATGGTTAATAAAAGAATTCTGCGTAATTCTATCACGTTTGTTCAATTTATGTAGCTCCAATTTCAGATAGCGTATTGGGCTAGGCGGCATCTGAAAGCGCATGAAATGTCGAGTAAAATGCACTACCAAACTTTTCAAATAGGGCTAACAGAGACCCGATTAGGACATCTTATATTATGGGTAATATAAGAATTCAGCGAAATTTTATCACATTTCTTCAATTTACGTCGCCCCTATTTCAGATAGCGTACAGGGCAAAGCGGCACCTTAAAACGCATGAAATGGCGAGTAACATGCACTATTAAACTTCTATGATAGGGCAATCAGAGACCCCAACAGATCGTATTATATTATGGTTAATATAAGAATTCTGCGTAACTCTATCACATTTGTTCAATTTATGTCGCTCCTATTTCACATAGCGTATCGGGCTAGGCGGCACCTTAAAGCGCACGAAATGATGAGTGAAATGCACTATTAAACTTCTATGATAGGGCAATCAGAGACCCGATTAGATTATTCTATATTATGGTTAATATAAGAATTCTGCGTAATTCTACCACATTTGTTCAATTTGTGTAGCTCCTATTTCAGATAGCGTAGTGGGCTAGGCGGCACCTTAAAGCGCATGAAATGATGAGTAAAATGCACTACTAAACTTCTCGGGTAGGGCAATCAGAGACCCGATTAGGTCATCTTATATTATGGTTAATATAAGAATTCAGCGAAATTTTATCACATTCGTTCAATTTACGTCGCCCCTATTTCAAATAGCGTATTGGGCTAGGTCACATCTTAAAGCGCATGAAATGACGAGTAAAATGCACTTTTAAACTTCTATGAAAGGGCAATCAGAGACCCGAATAGATCGTATTATATTATGATTAATATAAGGATTCTGCGTAATTCTATCACGTTTGTTCAATTTACGTTGCTCCAATTTCAGATAGCGCATTGGACTAGGCGGCATCTTAAAGCACATGAAATGTCGAGTAAAATGCACTACTAAACTTCTCGTATGCGCCTAACAGAGACCCGATTAGGTCATCTTATATTATGGTTAATATAAGAATTCAGCGAAAGTTTATCACATTTATTCAATTTACGTCGCCCCTATTCCAGATAGCGTATTGGGCTAAGCGGCACCTTAAAGCGCATGAAATGACGAGTAAAATGCACTATTAAGCTTGTATGATAGGGCAATCAGAGAACCGAATAGATCGTTTTATATTATGGGTAATTTAAGAATTCAGCGAAATTGTATCACATTTGTTCAATTTACGTCGCTCCTATGTCAGATAGCGTATTGGGCTAAGCAGAATCTTAACGGCCATGAAATGCCGATTAAAATGCACTACCAAACTTCGATGATAGGGTAATCAGAGACACCATTAGATCATTTTGTACTATTGTTAATATAAGAATCCTGCGTAATTCTATCACATTTGTTCAATTTACGTCGCCCCTATTTCAGATAGCGTATTGGGCTAGGTGGCATCTTAAAGCGCATGAAATGTTGAGTAAAATGCACTACTAAACTTCTATGATAGGGTAATCAGAGACCCCATTAGATCATTTTATATTATGGTTAATATAAGAATTCTGCGTGACTCTATCACATTTGTTCAATTTACGTAGCTCCAATTTCAGATTGCGGATTGGGCTAGACGGCACCTAAAAGCGCATGAAATGACGAATCAAATGCACTACTAAACTTCTAGGATAGGGCAATCAGAGTCCCGATTAGATCATCTTTTATTATTGCTAATTTAAGAATTCATCGTAACTCTATCACATTTGTCCAAATCACGTCGCTCCTACACCAGATATCGCATTGAGCTAGGCGTCATCGTAAAGCGCATGAAATGGCGAATAAAATGCACTACTAACCTTCTCGGATACGGCCATCAGAGACCCAATGAGATCATTTTATATTATGGTTAATATAAGAATTATGCGCAGTTCTATCACATTTGTTCAATTTACGTCGCTCCTATTGCAGATAGCGTACTGTGCTAAGCGGCATCTCAAAGCGCATGAAATGACGCGTAAACTGCACTATTAAACTCCTATGATTGGGTAATCGGAGACCCCATTAGATCATTTTATATTATCGTTAATATAAGAATTCAGCGAAATTGTATCACATTTGTTCAATTTACGTCGCTCCTATTTCAGATAGCGTATTGGGCCGAGCAGCACCTTAAAGCGCATGAAATGGTGAGTAAAATGCACTATTAAACTTCTATGATAGGGCAATCAGAGACCCGATTAGATCATTTTCCGTTATGGTTAATTTAAGAATTCAGCGAAACTCTATCACATTTGTTCAATTTACGTCGCTCCTATTTCAGATAGCGTTTTGGGCTAGGTGGCACCTTAAAGCGCATGAAATGTCGAGTAAAATGCACTATTCAACTTCTATGATAGGGCAATCAGAGACCCGATTAGATCGTATTATATTATGGTTAATATAAGAATTCTGCGTAATTCTATCACATTTGTTCAATTTATGTCGCTCCTATATCAGATAGCGCATTGGGCTAGGCGGCACCTTAAAGCGCATGAAGTGTCGAGTAAAATGCACAATTAAACTTCTATGATAGGGCAATCAGAGACCCGTATAGATCGTATTATATTATAGTTAATATAAGAATTCTGCGTAATTCTATCACGTTTGTGCAATTTACGTAGCTCCAATTTCAGATAGCATATTGGGCTAGGCGGCATCTTAAGGCGCACGAAATGTCGAGTAAAATGCACTACTAAACTTCTCGGATAGGGCAATCAGAGACCCGATTAAGTCATCTTATATTATGGTTAATATAAGAATTCAGCGAAATTCTATCACATTTGCTCAATTTACGTCGCTCCTATTTCAGATAGCGTATTGGGCTAGGTGGCATCTTAAACCGCATGAAATGTCGAGTAAAATGCACTGTTAAACTTCTAGGGTATGGCAAACAGAGACCCGATTAGATCATTTTATACTATGGTTAATTAAAGAATTCAGCGAAACTCTATCACACTTGTTCAATTTACGTAGGTCCAATATCAGATAGCGTATTGGGCTAGAAGGCACCTTAAACCGCATGAAATGTCGAGCAAAATGCACTATTAAACTTCTATGATAGGGCAATCAGAGACCCGAATAGATCGTATTATATTATGGTTAATATAAGAAATCTGCGTAATTCTATCACATTTGTTCAATTTATGTCGCTCCTATTTCAGATAGCGTATTGGGCTAGGTAGCATCTTAAAGCACATGAAATGTCGAGTAAAATGCACTATTACACTTCTATGATAGGGCAATCAGAGACCCGATTAGATCGTATTATATTATGGTTAATATAAGAATTCTGCGTAATTCTATCACATTTGTTCAATTTATGTCGCTCCTATTTCAGATAGCGTATTGGGCTAGGTGGCATCTTAAAGCGCATGAAATGACGTGTAAAATTCAGTATTAAACTTCTATGATAGGCCAATCAGAGACCCGAATAGATCGTATTATATTATGGTTAATTTAAGAATTCTGCGTAATTCTATCACGTTTGTTCAATTTACGTAGCTCCAATTTTAGATAGCGTATTGGGGTATGCGACAACTTAAAGCGCATGAAATGTCGAGGAAAATGCCCTACTAAACTTCTATGATCGTGCAATCAGAGACCCGAATTCATCGTATTATATTACGGTTAATATAAGAATTCTGCGTAATTCCATCACATTTGTTCAATTTATGTCGCTCCTATTCCAGATAGCCTATCGGGCTAGGCGGCACCTTAAAACGCATGGAATGGCGAGCAGAATGCAGTATTAAACTTCTATGATAGGGCAATCAGAGACCCGAATAGATCGTATTATATTATGGTTAATATAAGAAATCTGCGTAATTCTATCACATTTGTTCAATTTATGTCGCTCCTATTTCAGATAGCGTATTGGGCTAGGTGGCATCTTAAAGCGCATGAAATGTCGAGTAAAATGCACTATTACACTTCTATGATAGGGCAATCAGAGACCCGATTAGATCGTATTATATTATGGTTAATATAAGAATTCTGCGTAATTCTATCACGTTAGTTCAATTTACGTAACTCCAATTTCAGATAGCGTATTGGGCTATGCGACATCTTAAAGCGCATGAAATGTCGAGCAAAATGCACTATCAAACTTCTCGGATTGGGCTAACAGAGACCCGATTAGGTCATCTTATATTATGGTTAATGTAAGAATTCAGCGAAATCTTATCACATTTGTTCAAAATACATCGCCCCTATTTCGGATAGCGTATTGGGCTAGGTGGCATCTTAAAGAGCATGAAATTTCGAGTAAAATGAACTATTGAACTTCTAGGGTTGGGCAAACAGACACGCGATTAGATCATTTTATATTATTGTTTATATAAGAATTCAACGTAATTTTATCACATTTGATCAATTAATATCGCTCCTATTTCAGATAGCGTATTGGGCTAGGCGGCACCTTAGAGCTCATGAAATGACGAGTAAAATGCACTATTAAACTTCTATGATAGGGCAACCAGAGACCCGAATATATCATATTATGTTATTGTTAATATAAGAATTCTGCGTAATTCTATCACGTTTGTTCAATTTACGTAACTCCAATTTCAAATAGCGTATTGGCCTATGCGGCATCTTAAGGGGCATGAAATGTCGAGCAAAATGCACTATTAAACTTCTATGATAGGGCAATCAGCGACGGGATTAGATCATTCTATATTATGGTTAATATAAGAATTCTGCGTAATTCTATCACATTTGTTCTATTTACGTGGCACATATTTCATATAGCGTTTGGGCTAGGCTGCATCTTAAAACGCATGTGATGACGAGTAAAATGCACTACTAACCTTCGATGATAGGGCAATCAGAGACCCGATTAGATCGTTTTATATTATGGTTAATATAAGAATTCAGCGAAATTCTATCACATTTGTTCAATTTACGTCGCTCCTATTTCATATAGCGTATTGGGCTCAGCGGCATCATAACGCGCATGAAATGTCGAGTAAAATGCACTACTGAACTTCTCGGATAGGGCAATCAGAGACCCGATTAGGTCATCTTATATTATGATTGATATAAGAATTCAGCGTAAATCTATCACATTTGTTCAATTTACGTCGCTCCAATTTCAGATAGCGTATTAGGCTAAACGGCACCTTGAAGCGCATGAAATGGCGAGTAAAATGCACTATTAAACTTCTATGATAGGGCAATCAGAGACCCGATTAGATCTTCTTATATTATTGTTAATGTAAGTATTCATCGTAACTCTATTACATTTGAACAATTCACGTCGCTCCTATTTCCGATAGTATATTGGGCTAGGCGGCATCTTAAAGCGCGTGGAATGGCGAGCAAAATGCACTACTAACCTTCTATGATAGGGCAATCAGAGACCCGATTAGATCAATTTAAATTATGGCGAATATAAGAATTACGCGAAATTCTATCACATTTGTTCAATTTACGGCGCTCCCATTTCAGATAGCCTATTGGGCTAAACGGCACTTTAAAGCGCATGAAATGGCGACTAAATGCACTATTAAACTTCTATGATAGGGCAATCAGAGACCCGATTAGATCATTTTATATTATGGTTAATATAAGAATTATGCGTAATTTTATCACATTTGCTCAATTTACGTGACTCCTATTTCAGATAGCGTATTGGGCTAGGGGGCACCTTAAAGCGCATGAAATGACGAGTAAAATGCACTATTAAACTTCTATGATAGGGCAATCAGAGACCCGAATAGATCATATTATATTATGGTTGATATAAGAATTCAGTGTAATTCTATCACAATTGTTCTATTTACGACGCTGCTATTTCTGAAAGCGTATTGGGCGAGGCGGCATCTTAAAGCGCATGAAATGTCGAGTAACATACACTATTAAACTTCTATGATAGGGCAATAACAGACCCGATTAGGTCATCTTATATTATGATTGATATAAGAATTCGGCGTAATTCTATCACATTTGTTCAATTTACATCGCTCCCATTTCTGATAGCGTATTAGGCTAAACGGCACCTTGAAGCGCATGCAATGACGAGTAAAATGCACTATTAAACTTCTATGATAGGGCAATCAGAGACCCGATTAGATCATTTTATATTATGGTTAAGATAAGAACTCTGCGTAACTCTGTCACATTTGTTCAATTTACGTAGCTCCAATTTCAGATTGCGGATTGGGCTAGACGGCACCTAAAAGCGCATGAAATGACGAATCAAATGCACTACTAAACTTCTAGGATAGGGCAATCAGAGTCCCGATTAGATCATCTTTTATTATTGCTAATTTAAGAATTCATCGTAACTCTATCACATTTGTCCAAATCACGTCGCTCCTACACCAGATATCGCATTGAGCTAGGCGTCATCGTAAAGCGCATGAAATGGCGAATAAAATGCACTACTAACCTTCTCGGATACGGCCATCAGAGACCCAATGAGATCATTTTATATTATGGTTAATATAAGAATTATGCGCAGTTCTATCACATTTGTTCAATTTACGTCGCTCCTATTTCAGATAGCGCACTGTGCTAAGCGGCATCTCAAAGCGCATGAAATGACGCGTAAAATGCACTATTAAACTCCTATGATTGGGTAATCGGAGACCCCATTAGATCATTTTATATTATCGTTAATATAAGAATTCTGCGTAATTGTATCACATTTGTTCAATTTACGTCGCTTCTATTTCGGATAGCGTATTGGGCTAAGCGGAATCTTAAAGCGCATGAAATGGTGAGTAAAATGCACTATTAAACTTCTATGATAGGGCAATCAGCGACCCGATTAGATCATTTTACATTATGGTTAATATAAGAATTATGCGCAGTTCTATCACATTTGTTCAATTTACGTCGCTCCTATTTCAGATAGCGTATTGGGCTAGGCGGCACCTTTAAGCGCATGAAATGTCGAGTAAAATGCACTATTCAACTTCTATGATAGGGCAATCATAGACCAGATTAGATCATTTTATATTATGGTTAATATAAGAATTCTGCGTGACTCTGTCACATTTGTTGAATTTACGTAGCTCCAATTTCAGATTGCGTATTGGGCTAAACGGCTCCTCAAAGCGCATGAAATGGCGAGTAAAATGCACTGTTAAACTTCTACGATAGGGCAATCAGAGACCCGATTAGATCATCTTATACTATTGTTAATGTAAGAATTCATCGTAACTCTATCACATTTATTCAATTTACGTCGCTCCTATTTCAGATAGCGTATAGAGCTAAGTGGCATCTTAAAGCGCATGAAATGTCGAGTAAAATGCACTATTAAACTTCTAGGGTAGGGCAAACAGGGACCCTATTAGATCATTTTCCGTTATGGTTAATTTAAGAATTCAGCGAAACTCTATCACAGTTGTTCAATTTACTTAGCTCCAATTTCAGATAGCGCATTGGGCTAGTATGCACCTTAAAGCGCATGAAATGACGAGTAAAATGCACTATTAAACTTCTATGATAGGGCAATCAGAGACCCGAATAGATCGAATTATATTATGGTTAATATAAGAATTCTGCGTAATTCTATCACCTTTGTTCAATTTACGTAGCTCCAATTACAGATAGCGTATTGGACTAGGCGGCATCTTAAAGCACGTGAAATTTCGAGTAAAATGCACTACTAAACTTCTCGGATAGTGCAATCAGAGACCAGTTTAGGTCATCTTATATTATGGTTAATATAAGAATTCAGCGAAATTTTATCACATTTGTTCAATTTACATCGCCGCTATTTCAGATAGCGTATTGGGCTATGTGGCATCTGAAAGCGCATGAAATGTCGAGTAAAATTCACTATTAAACTTCTACGGTAGGGTAAACAGAGACCCAATTAGATCATTTTATATTATGGTTAATTTAAGAATTCAGCGAAATTGTATCACATTTGTTCAATTTACGTCGCTCCTATTTCAGATAGCGTATTGGGCCGAGCAGCACCTTAAAGCGCATGAAATGACGAGTAAAATGCACTATTAAACCTCTATGATAGGACAATCAGAGACCCGATTAGGTCATTTTAAATTATGGTTGATATAAAAATTTTGCCTAATTCCATCACATTTGTTCAATTTACATCGCTCCTATTTCACATAGCGTATTGGGCTAGGCGGCATCTGAAAGCGCATGAAATGTCGAGTAAAATGCACTATTAAACTTCTATGATAGGACAATCAGAGACCCGATTAGGTTATTTTATATTATGGTTAATATAAGAATTCAGCGTAATTCTATCACATTTGTTCGATTTACGTCGCTCCTTTTTCAGATAGCGCATTGGGGTAGCCGACACGTTAAAGCGCATGAAATGACGAGTAAAATGCACTATTAAACTTCTATGATAGGGCAATCAGAGACCCGATTAGATCATTTTATATTATTGTTAATATAAGAATACAGCGAAATACTATCACATTTGTTCAATTTACGTGGCTCCTATTTCAGATAGCGTATTGGGCTAAGCGGCTCCTTAAAGCGCATGAAATGACGAGTAAAATGCACTATTAAACTTCTATGATAGGGCAATCAGAGACCCGATTAGATCATTTTATATTATTGTTAATATAAGAATACAGCGAAATACTATCACATTTGTTCAATTTACGTCGCTCCTATTTCAGATAGCGTATTGAGCTAAGCGGCACCTTAAAGCGCATGAAATGCCGAGTAAAATGCACTACTAAACTTCTTTGATAGGGCATTCAGAGACCCGATTAGATCATTTTATGTTATGGTTAATATAAGAATTCTGCGTAACCCTATCACATTTATTCAATTTACGCAGCTCCAATTTCAGATAGCGTATTGGGCTAGGCGGCACCTTAAAGCGCATGAAATGACGAGTAAAATGCACTATTAAACCTCTATGATAGGACAATCAGAGACCCGATTACGTCAGTTTAAATTATGGTTGATATAAAAATTTTGCGTAATTCCAACACATTTGTTCAATTTACGTCGCTCCTATTTCAGATAGCGTATTGGGCTAGGCGGCATCTGAAAGCGCATGAAATGTCGAGTAAAATGCACTATTAAACTTCTATGATAGGACAATCAGAGACCCGATTAGATCATTTTAAATTATGGTTAATATAAGAATTCTGCGTAATTCTATCACATTTGTTCAATTTTCGACGCTTCTATTTCAGATAGCGTATTCGGCGAGGCGGCATCTTAAAGCGCATGAAATGTCGAGTAAAATGCACTACTAAACTTCTCGGATAAGGCAATCAGAGACCCGATTAGGTCTTCTTATACTATGGTTTGTATAAGAATTCAGCGAAATTTTATCACATTTGCTCAATTTACGTCGCCCCTATTTCAGATATCGTATCCGGCTAGGTGGCATCTTAAAGCGCACGAAATGTCGAATAAAATGCACTATTAAACTTCTATGATACGGCAATCAGAGACCCGATTAGCTCATTTTAAATTATGGTTAATATAAGAATACAGCGAAATACTATCACATTTGTTCAATTTACGTCGCTCCTATTTCAGATAGCGTATTGTGCTAAGCGGCATCTTAAAGCGCATGAAATGTCGAGTAAAATGCACAACTCAACTTTAGGATAGGGCAATCAGAGACCCGTTTAGATCATTTTATATTATTGTTAATATAAAAATTCAGCGTAATTTTATAACATTTGTTCAATTTACGTCGCTCCTATTTCAGATAGCGTATCCGGGTAGGTGGCATCTTAAAGCGCATGAAATGTCGAGTAAAATGCACTATTAAACTACAATGATAGGGCAATCAGAGACCCGAATAGATCATATTATATTATGGTTAACATAAGAATTCTGCTTAATCCCATCACATTTGTTCAATTTACGTCGCTCCTACTTCAGATAGCGTATTGGGCTAGGCGGCATCTTAAAGCGCATGAAATGTCGAGTAAAATGCACTACGAAGCTTCTCGGATTGGGCTAACAGAGACCCGATTAGGTCATCTTATATTATGGTTAATATAAGAATTCAGCGAAATTTTATCACATTTGCTCAATTTACGTCGCCCCTATTTCAGGTAGCGTATTGGGCTAGGTGGCATCTGAAAGCGCATGAAATGTCGAGTAAAATGCACTGTTAAACTTCTAGGGTTGGGTAAACAGAGACCCGATTAGATCATTTTATATTATGGTTAATTTAAGAATACAGCGAAATTCTATCACATTTGTTCAATTTACGTCGCTCCTATTTCAGATAGCGTATTGGGCCAAGCGGCACCTTAAATCGCATGCAATGACGAGTAACATGCACTATTAAACTTCAATGATAGGGCTATCAGAGACCCGAAGAGATCGTATTATATTATTGTTAATATAAGTATTCTTCGTAATTCGATCACATTTGTTCAATTTATGTCGCTCCTATTTCAGATAGCGTATTGGGCCAGGCGGCACCTTAAAGCGCATGAAATGACGAGTAAAACGCAGTATTAAACTTCTATGATAGGCCAATCAGAGACCCGAATAGATCGTATTATATTATGATTAATATAAGAATTCTGCGTAATTCTGTCACGTTTGTTCAATTTACGTAGCTCCAATTTCAGATAGCGTATTGGGCTAGTTGGCATCTTAAAGCGCATGAAATTTCGAGAAAAATGCGCAATTAAACTTCTAGGGTAGGGCAAACAGAGACCCGATTAGTTCATTTTATATTATGGCTAATTTAAGAATTCACCGAAATTCTATCACATTTGTTCAGTTTACGTCGCTCCTATTTCAGATAGCGTACTGGGCCAAGCGCACCTTAAAGCGCATGAAATGACTAGTAAAACGAACTATTAAACTTGTAGGATAGGGCAATCAGAGACCCGAATAGATCGTATTATATTATGGTTAATATAAGAATTCTGCGTAATTCAACACATTTGTTCAATGTATGTCGCTCCTATTTCAGATAGCGTATTGGGCTAGGCGGCACCTTAAAGCGCGTGGAACGGCGAGTAAAAGCACTACTAAACTTCTCGGATAGGGCAATCAGAGACCCGATTAGGTCTTCTTATATTATGATTAATATAAGAATTCAGCGTAATTCTATCACATTTGTTCAAATTACGTCGCTCCTATTTCAGATAGTATATTGGGCTAGGCGGCATCTTAAAGAGCGTGGAATGACGAGTAAAATGCACTCCTAATCTTCTATGATAGGGCAATCATAGACCCGATTAGATCATTTTATATTATGGTTAATATAAGTATTCAGCGAAATTCTAACATATTTGTTCAATTTACGTCGCTCCTATTTCAGATAGTGTATTGGGCGATGCGGCACCTTAAAGCGCATGAAAGGACGAGTAACATGCACTATTAAACTTCTATGATAGGCCAATCAGAGACCCGAACAGATCGTATTATATTATGGTTAATATAAGAATTCAGCGAAATTCTATCACATTCGTTCAATTTACGTCGCTCCTATTTCATATAGCGTATTGGGCTCAGCGGCATCATAAGGCGCATGAAATGTCGAGTAAAATGCACTACTAAACTTCTAGGATAGGGCAATCAGAGACCCGATGAAGTCATCTTATATTATGATTAATATAAGAATGCAGCGTAATTCTATCACATTTGTTCCATTTACGTCGCTCCTATTTCAGATAACGTATTGGGATAGGCGGCATCTTGAAGCGCATGGAATGACGAGTAAAATGCACTATTAATCTTCTATGATAGGGCAATCAGAGACCCGAATATATCATATAATTATTATTTTTAATATAAGAATTCTGCGTAATTCTATAACGTTAGTACAATTTACGTAGCTCCAATTTCAGATAGCGTATTGGGCTATGCGACATCTTAAAGCGCATGAAATGTCGAGCCAAATGAACTACTAAACTTCTTGGATAGGGCAATCAGAGACCCGATAAGGTCATCTTATATTATGGTTAATATAAGAATTCCGCGTAATTCTATCACGTTTGTTCAATTTATGTAGATCCAATTTCAGATAGCGCATTGGACTAGGCGGAATCTTAAAGCGCATGAAATGTCGAGTAAAATGCACTACTAAACTTCTCGGATAGGGCAATCAGAGACCCGATTAGGTCATCTTATACTATGGTTAATATAAGAAGTCAGCGATATTTTATCACGTTTGTTCAATTTACGTCGCCCCTATTTCAGATAGCGTATTGGGCTAGGTGGCACCATAAAGCGCATGAAATGTCGAGTAAGATGCACTACTAAACTTTTCGGATAGGGCAATCAGAGACCCGATTAGGTCATCTTGTACTATGGTTAATAAAAGAATTCAGCGAAATTTTATCACATTTGTTCAATTTACATCGCCCCTATTTCAGATAGCGTATTGGGCTAAGTGGCATCTTAAAGCGCATGAAATGTCGAGTAAAATGCACTATTACACTTCTTGGGTAGGGCAAACAGAGACCGGATTAGATCATTTTATATTATGGTTAATTTAAGAACTCAGCGAAACTTTATCACACTTGTTCAATTTACGACGCTCCAATTTGAGATAGCGTATTGGACCAGGCGGCACCTTAAACCGCACGAAATGACTAGTAAAATGCACTATAAAACTTCTGTGATAGGGCAATCAGAGACCCGATTAGATCATCTTATATTATGATTAATATAAGGATTCAGTGTAATTCTATCACATTTGTTCAAATTACGTCGCTCCTGTTTCAGACAGCGTATTGGGCTAGGCGGCACCTTAATGCGCATGAAATGACGAGTAAAATGCATGATTAAACTTCTATGATAGGGCAATCGGAGACACCATTAGATCATTTTATATTATTGTTAATATAAGAACTCGGCGTAATTTTATCACATTTGATCAATTTACGTCGCCCCTATTTCAGATAGCGTATTGGGCTAGGTTGCATCATAAAGCGCATGAAATGTCGAGTAAAGTGCGCTACTAACCTTCTATGACAGGGCAATCGGAGGCCCGATTAGATCATTTTATATTATTGGTAATATAAGAATTCAGCGAAATTCTAACACATTTGTTCAATTTACGTCGCTCCTACTTCAGATAGCGTATTGGGCGAAGCGGCACCTTAAAGCGCATGAAATGTCGAGTAAAATGCACAACTAAACTTCTAGGATAGGTTAATCAGAGACCCGATTAGATCATTCTATATTATGGTTAATATAAGAATTCAGCGAAATTCTATCACATTTGCTCAATTTAAATCGCTCCTATTTCAGACAGCGTATTGTGTTATGCGGCACCTTAAAGCGCATGAAACGACGAGTAAAATGCACTATTAACCTTCTATGATAGGGCAATCGGAGACCCGATTAGATCATTTTATATTATGGTTAATATAAGAATTCAGCGAAATTATATCACATTTGTTCAATTTACGTCGCTCCTACTTCAGATAGCGTATTGGGCTAAGCGGCACCTTAAAGCGCATGAAATGTCGAGTAAAATGCACTACGAAACTTCTATGATAGGGCAATCAGAGACCCGATTAGATCATTCTATATTATGGTTAATATAAGAATTCTGCGTAATTCTATTACATTTGTTCCATTTACGTCGCTCCTATTTCAGATAGCGTATTGGGATAGGCGGCATCTTAAAGCGCATGGAATTACGAGTAAAATGCACTATTAATCTTCTATGATAGGGCAATCAGAGACCCGAATATATCATATTACATTATTTTTAATATAAGAATTCTGCGTAATTCTATCACGTTAGTTCAATTTACGTAGCTCCAATTTCAGATAGCGTATTGGGCTATGCGACATCTTAAAGCGCATGAAATGTCGAGCCAAATGCACTACTAAACGTCTCGGATAGGGCAATCAGAGACCCGATAAGGTCATCTTATATTATGATCAATATAAGAATTCAGCGTAATTCTGTCACATTTGTTCAATTTACGTCGCTCCTATTTCAGATAGCGTATTGGGTTAAGCGTCACCTTGAAGCGCATGAAATGATGAGTAAAATGCACTATTAAACTTCTATGACAGGGCAATCACAGACCCGATTAGATCATTTTATATTACTGTTAATATAAGAATCCAACGTAATTTTATCACATTTGTTCAATTTACGTCCCCCATATTTCAGATAGCGTATTGGGCTAAGCGGCATCTTAAAGCGCGTAGAATGACGAGTAAAATGCACTACTAACCTTCTATGATAAGGCAATCAAAGACCCGATTAGATCATTCTATATTCTGGTTAATATAAGAATCCTGCGTAATTCTATCACATTTGTTCTATTTATGTCGCTCCCATTTCAGACAGCGTATTGGGCTAGGCGGCACCATAAAGCGCATGAAATAACGAGTAAAATGCACTATTAAACTTCTGTGATAGGGCAACCAGAGACCCGAATGGATCGTATTATATTATGGTTAATATAAGAATTCTGCGTAATTCTATCACGTTTGTTCAATTTACGTAGATCCAATTTCTGATAGCGCACTGGACTAGGCGGAATCTTAAAGCGCATGAAATGTCGAGTAAAATGCACTACTAAACTTCTCGGATAGGGCAATCAGAGACCCGATTAGGTCATCTTATATTATGGTTAATATAAGAAGTCAGCGAAATTTTATCACATTTGTTCAATTTACGTCGCTCCTATTTCAGATAGCGTATTGGGCTAAGCGGCACCTTAAAGCGTATGAAATGACGAGTAAAATGCACTATTAAGCTTCTATGATAGGGCAATCAGAGACCCGAGTAGATCGCATTAATTTGCTGCGCCGGGGATTATCATCGCACGACATGTTCACACTTATAACTTTATTATGAGGATATAAACAAGGAATGGCACAGTCTATAATATCGCGTCTTGTCTCCTTGACTGTCAATCAGACTCTCCCATTGATCTGTTTCATCAATAACGGCGATCGTCCCTTAACGACAGATCGGACGCTCCCTTCGGGTCGATCACGGTTGGCTTCACGGTGTTCGTAACACTGCCCTCCTTCCTTTAAAGGCGGGCGTCCCGACCGCGTCAAACTTCAGTTACTGACGACCAACTTCACTTGAGCCGCATGCGCCCGCCTTCAGATTCTGGCTAACCTCAGTTCAATGAGATGTCATCTTGGCCGCTAACCTCAGCGATATGTACCTTTGTCTGAAAAAAGGAGGTAAATCGAAAGGATTTAAATGTAAACCTCTGTGGCCTTCTTCAGACAGGAAACGTCTTGACATTCGTCCTCCGTCCCAGGGGAAAACCACGTAAAAACCCTGAGCAAGACGCCGGTACTATGCTCGTTCGATATATCGAAGATATCCCGGTTACTTCTCGCCCTTCCTCTTGACTCTTGAGTTTTGCGCACTTCTTTCTTGAAGTCTTCACGGGCGGAACCTGCCCTCGTCTTCTTCGATGAAACGTCCTCTTCTTGGGCAAAAAGCATGGGACATCCTCCTCCTCTACTGATTCTTCTCATTAAACATAGTGGCACGACCTTCGTATCTGGCCAAACGCTTCACGTGCACCACATTGCACTTACTCTTTGGCGAACGCTGGATTCTATAAATAACTTCATTAAGCCTATCCAGCACTTTATATGGACCTTCCCAATCAGCCTGCAACTTAGGGCATTTCCCTTTTACCCTTCTAGGCTGAAACAACCAAACCTGGTTCCCTGATGTGAAGTCAATCGCTTGTACATGACTGTCATACCAGGACTTCATCTTCGAGCTACTGATTTGAAGACGTCGCCGAACGAATTCGTGGATCTTCTTCATCCTCTCTTTGATCCAAACTATGTACTCTTGTTCGGCGTCTTCTACCTTCATCTCAGGAGGCAGCCCACTCCACAATTGCATGGGCAGCCGAATCTCCTGACCATACAGAATCATTGAAGGTGTCATTTGCGTAGCCTCGTGACAGGAAGATCGGTAGGCCAAAAGGAAAAGAGGGATCCACTCATCCCAATCCCGTTGATGCTCCGAAACGAAAATCGCAAGATATTGAAGTAACGTTCTATTGAGACGTTCCACCAAACCGTCAGACTGTGGATGCAAAGGAGTAGTTCTCGTCTTCCTTATTCCCAGCAGTTTCATCAACTCCTGGAACACCGCGGACTCAAAACTTCTTCCTTGATCCGAGTGAATTTCCAACGGCACTCCATGCTGACATACAACGTGTTCTAGAAGTGCCCTAGCGATCGTGACCGCCTGCTGGTTTGGCATCGCGATTACTTCAGGCCACTTCGTGAAATAATCCGCAACAACCAGCATGTATCTATTTCCGGCCCGAGACCTCGGGAGCGGACCCACAACGTCGAGCGCGACTCTCTCAAACGGTGCTCCGACGTTATACACCTTCAGGTTCCCCGCTCCTCTCTTTCGCGGTCCCTTCTTCGCCGCACACGTGTCACATCGCCGACACCATTCTTCTACATCCTGCCGACAGGTCGCCCAGTAGAATTGCTGACGTTCCTTGGCCAAAGTCTTCTTTACGCCAAAATGCCCCGCCGTAGGAGAATCGTGGAACTGGCTCAACACCTCCGGTATCTTCACTCGTGGCACCACCAACAACCACGAAGTCGTTACTCCATTGGTAGATTCCCACCTACGGAACAATAGTCCATCCCTCACTTCTAGTGAGTCCCTAATCGACCAGTAATATTTCAGACGTGGAGAAAACCGCGCAACATCTTGATGAAGAGGTTTCTCTTGCTTCCGTTTCTTCTCGAGAATGAAGCCGATTTCTTCATCCTCCATCTGACCCTTTTTCCACTCTGTGGTCGATGTGACTTCACAGAACGTCCTGAGAATTCTTTCTTCTTTCTCGTCAAGGCGGTTGCAGCGCTTGTAGTCTTCCTCGGCACACGGTCTTCTTGAAAGTCCATCGGCATTACCATGTGCTCTGCCCTCACGATGGTGGATTTCAAAATCGTACTGTTGCAACCGCTCTATCCAGCGAGCTACCTGTCCTTCCGGATTTTTAAAAGTCAGTAACCACCTTACCGCTGCATGATCTGTCCTCAGAAGGAATCTCCTCCCATAGAGATAATGATGGAAATGCTCTATGTATTTTACTATTGCTAACAACTCCTTCCGGGTAACACAATAATTCTTTTCAGCCTTTCCTAAAAGCTTAGAGAAATAAGCGACGACTTTCTTTTGACCTTCCTGCACCTGTGAGAGAACCGCTCCCACTGCGAAACTGGAAGCGTCCGTGTCCAAAATGAAATCTGCATCCGATTCTGGATACGCTAATACTGGGGCTTCCATCAGCCGTCTCTTCAGCTCCTCGAAGGCAGACTGGCACTCATCGGACCAAATAAATCTTTGTGTCTCCTCCGTGAGACGATGCAGAGATTTAGCCGCGTTAGAGAAACCTTTAACAAATTTGCGGTAATAAGTGCACAGTCCCAAGAAACTCCTCAATTCTGTAACGTTCTTTGGAACCGGCCAATCAGCAACCACCTTAATCTTCTCTGGGTCAGTCTTTACTCCATGTTCCGTAACGACATGGCCCAGATATCGTACCTCTCGGCAAAAAAACGTACATTTCTTGTGGCTCATCAACAGCTTCGCTTGGCGGAGACGAGAAAAGACAAGACGAAGACGGTCAAGTTCTTCTTTTAAGTCTTTTCCATAGATCATCACGTCGTCAATGTAAACCAGACAAACTTTCCAGTTTAGCCCGCCTAACACCGTCTCCATAAGGCGCTCAAAAGTCGCAGGGGCATTACACAAACCGAAAGGCATGACTTTAAACTGCCACAACCCCGTGCCCACGCAAAAGGCGGTCTTTTCCCTATCCTTCGCTTCCATGGAAATTTGCCAATATCCACTCTGCAAATCTACAGTGGAAAACCAGGAAGAACCAGCAACAGCGTCCAGTGTATCCTCAATACGAGGTAAAGGATACGAGTCCTTCTTCGTGACACTATTCAAACGCCGGTAATCGACACAGAATCTTGTAGAACCGTCCTTCTTTTTCACCAGGACAATCGGAGACGACCAAGGGCTCTGCGACTTTTCTATGACACCTTGAGCCTCCATCTTCTGAAGTAGCTCTTCCACTTCGCCTCGGCGGTGCAAAGGCAATCTTCGCGGCGCCTGTTTAATGGGAACATGATCGCCAGTGTTGATCTTATGCGGGACCAATTCGCAATTTCCAACTTCATCAGAATTCCTGGCAAGGACATCCTGGTACTCATAGAGCAGCTTAGCGAAATGCTTCTTCCGTTCATCATTCAAGTTCAAGGAACACCGTCCAAATAATTCCTTTAAATGCTGTGGTACTCTTTCCTCTCCTTTCTCGCCTCCTTCTTTCTTGTTCTCTTCTTTCTTGCTCTCTTCTTTCTTGCTCTCTTCTTTCTTTTTCTTCTTCTTTTCTTCTTCACCTAGGCGAATTTCCCGCAGCCCCGGAAGACACAACACATTCCGAGATAAATCTAGTTTGCAACCATGCTTCCTTAAGAACTCCGTTCCAAGTATGCAGTCTTCAATCATGCGTACAATATAGAATTTCTCCGTGCTCGCAAGCCCCTTGATGCGCACCTCTAAATTCTTCTGACCGAAGACTTCCATTCTTTCTCCGGCACTGGAGCGAATCACAAGGTCCGCTGCGGGAAGGTTCTCCACCGGACACAATTCCCTCTTCAATAAATTAATAGATGAGCCCGTGTCCAAGATGATTTTGCACTCGTTGTCTTCAACTTCTCCAAACACGGATGCTTGATCCCGCGATGTCCTTCCTGTCGCCACGCTCCTGAGGATCAGGGGACACAGGTTCAAAGCCCGGCGCTCCCCCGCTACGCCGTCTTCTTCCCGTTTCCCGATTTGGACGGAAATTTCTGTGGTCGCCGACGTCTGCAATCCTTCTGTAAATGCCCGGGTTTCCCGCACAGCCAACACGTAGATTCAGTTCTCCTCTTTATCTCCGGCATATCCTCGGCGAAGTCGAATTTTCTCTTCCTCTCCGGGTTCACCTCGACAAATTTAGTGCAGTTAACGTCTCCCCCTCGAAATTGTCTCGGGACGAACCCTAACGACATCGCCTCCACGGCTTCCACCTCCAAGGCCCTAGTAACTGCAGCCCTCAAGGAGGTGAAACCGACGAGACGCAGGGTTCTTTTCACCCCTTCGTCGGCCAATGCGGAGACAAACTGGTAGGCAGCTAATTTATCCCGCGTTTCCACCGGACAGTCCGCGAAAGCTGTCTGCGCCAGTCTTTCTATCTCTGTTGCAACAGAGGAAATGGACTCCCCTTTGCGCTGCCGATAATTTTGAAACAGAACGTAGTTTAAGTTGGAAAGGTTACGTGCACCGAAACGAAATTCCAACGCCGCAACTAATTCGATAAAACTGTTGTGACGAGCAGTGGAAAGGGTTGTTAGCACGCTTCGAGCCGGTCCTTCCAACGAAGCGATCAAAGCCATAGCTTTCCTCGCCTCGTCCCAGCCGTTCGCTCGCGCGATCGCTTCAAATTGAAGCAAATACTCCTCCCAAGATGTTCTGCCATCATAGGCCGACGGCTTAACCGCGTAACCCAAGCTTAGGATACAACGTCCTCCCCGATCACATTCCGCGGGCACAAACGGTCCCGGAAACGGAACAACGGAAGGTATGGAGGAGGGACCAGGGACTGCCACGGGGGCATTATTTACAGGAACATGAACACTATTTACATGACTGGCCGCGCCCGGTCCCTCTCCCGCCCCGTAACCGGAGGTACCAGCAGAATTAGCAGAGCCTAACGAAAACACCTGTAAATTCCGCTCCATCGCGGACAGACGAGCCTCCCAAGCCGCATCCCGGGTCTCTCGAGTCACTGTCTCTGCGGCCTCCCGTTGGCGCCACAAATCATGCTCCTTTTCCCAGCGGATTTCGTCTAGCTTGCGGTGCTCCTCCATCTGCCCGACGATGGTCCTCTGTAGGCTCTCGAACATGTCCTGCAACAACAGCTCTCCCCCAGCAGCGGATCGCGTTCTTATGATCCCACTTCTGACACCAATGCTGCGCCGGGGATTATCATCGCACGACATGTTCACACTTATAACTTTATTACGAGGATATAAACAAGGAATGGCAGAGTCTATAATATCGCGTCATGTCTCCTTGACTGCCAATCAGACTCTCCCATTGATCTGTTTCATCAATAACGGCGATCGTCCCTTAACGACAGATCGAACGCTCCCTTCGGGTCGATCACGGTTGGCTTCACGGTGTTCGTAACAATATTATGGTTAATATAAGAATTCTGCGTACTTCTATCATGTTTGTTCAATTTACGTAGCTCCAATTTCAGGTAGCGCATTGGACTATGCGGCATCTTAAAGCGCATGAAATGTGGAGTAAAATGCACTACTAAACTTCTCGGATAGGGCAATCAGAGAGCCGATTAGGTCATCTTATACTATGGTTAATACAAGAATTCAGCGAAATTTTATCACATTTGCTCAATTTACGTCGCCCCTATTTCAGATAGCGTATTGGGCTACGTGGCATCTTAAAGCGCATGAAATGTCGAGTAAAATGCACTATTAAACTTCTATGATAGGGCAGTCAGAGACCCGATTAGATCATTTTATATTATTGTTAATATAAGAATTCTGCATAATTCTATCACATTTGTTCAATTTACGTGGCTCCTACTTCAGATAGCATATTGGGCTAAGCGGCATCTTAAAGCGCATGAAATGTCGAGTAAAATGCACTACTAAACTTCTAGGATAGGGCAATCAGAGACCCGATTAGATCATCTTATATTATGATTAATATAAGAATTCAGTGTAATTCTATCACATTTGTTCAAATTACGTCGCTCCTGTTTCAGATAGCGTATTGGGCTAGGCGGCAACTTAATGCGCATGAAATGACGAGTAAAATGCACTATTAAACTTCCATGATAGGGCAATCG
This sequence comes from Macropis europaea, assembly GCA_916610135.2. NCBI lineage: Eukaryota > Metazoa > Arthropoda > Insecta > Hymenoptera > Melittidae > Macropis > Macropis europaea. The sequence goes on from CAKAJE020001939.1 coordinate 156,940, forward strand.
GAGACACGATTAGATCATTTTATATAATTGGTAATATAAGAATTCAGCGAAATTCTATCACATTTGTTCAATTTACGTCGCTCCTACTTCAGATAGCGTATTGGGCTAAGCGGCACCTTAAAGCGCATGAAATGTCGAGTAAAATGCATTACTAAACTTCTAGGATAGGGCAATCAGAGACCCGATTAGATCATTCTATATTATGGTTAATATAAGAATTCAGCGAAATTCTATCACATTTGCTCAATTTACGTCGCTCCTATTTCAGACAGCGTATTGTGTTAAGCGGCACCTTAAAGCGCATGAAACGACGAGTAAAATGCACTATTAACCTTCTATGATAGGGCAATCGGAGACCCGATTAGATCATTTTATATTATGATTAATATAAGAATTCAGCGTAATTCTATCACATTTGTTCAATTTACGTCGCTCCTATTTCAGATAGCGTATTGGGATAAACGGCATCTTAGAGCGCATGGAACGGCGAGTAAAATGCACTATTAAACATCTATCACATGGCAATCAGAGACCCGAATATATTGTATTATATTATTGTTAATATAAGAATTTTGCGTAATTCTATCACATTTGTTCAGTTTACGTCGCCCCGATTTCAGATAGCGTATTGGGCTAGGTGGCCTCTTAAAGCGCATGAAATGTCGAGTAAAATGCACTATTAAACTTCTATGATAGGGCAATCAGAGACCCGATTAGATCATTTTATATTATTGTTAATATAAGAATGCAACGTAATTTTATCACATTTGTTCAATTTATGTCGCTCCTATTTCAGATAGCGAATTGGGCTGGGCGGCACCTTAAAGAGCATGAAATGTCGAGTAAAATGCACTATTAAACTTCTATGATAGGGAAGTCAGAGACCCGAATAGATCGTATTATATTATGGTTAATATAAGAATTCTGCGTAACTCTATCACGTTTGTTCAATTTACGTAGCTCCAATTTCAGATAGCATATTGGACTAGGCGGCGTCTTCAAGCGCATGAAATGTCGAGTAAAATGCACTACTAAACTCCTCGGATAGGGCAATCAGAGACCCGATTAGGTCATCTTATGTTATGGTTAATATAAGAATTCAGAGAAATTTTATCACATTTGTTCAATTTGCGGCGCCCCTATTTCAGACAGCGTATTGGGCTTGGTGGCATCTTAAAGCGCATGAAATGTCGTGTAAAATGCACTATTAAACTTCTATGATAGGGCAATCAGAGACACGATCAGATCATCTTATATTGGTTATTGTTGGAATTCGTCGTAATTCTATCACATTTGTTCAATGTACGTCGCTCCTATTTCAGATGGCGTATTGTGCTAGGCGGCATCTTAAAGCGCGTGGAATGACGAGTAAAATGCACTATTAACCTTCTATGATAGGGCAATCAGAGACATTATTAGATCATTTTATATTATGGTTAATATGAGGCTTAGCGTAATTCTATCACATTTGTTCAATTTACGGCGGTCCTATTTCAGATAGCGTATTGTGCTAAGCGGCCTCTTAAAGCGCATGAAATGACGAGTAAAATGCACTATCAAACTTCTTTGAAAGGGCAATCAGAGACCCGTATAGATCATATAATATTATGGTTAATATAAGAATTCTGCGTAATTCTTTCACATTTGTTCAATTTACCTCGATCCTGTTTCATACAGCGTATTGTGCTAAGCGGACACTTAAGGCGCATGAAATGGCGAGCAAAATGCACTACTAAACTTCTATGATAGGGCAATCGGAGACCCGAATAGATCATATTATATTAATGTTAATATAAGAATTCTGCGTAATTCTATCACATTTGTTCAATTTACGTCGCCCCTATTTCAGATAGTGTATTGGGCTAGGTGGCATCTTAAAGCGCATGATATGTCGAGTAAAATGCACTATTAAACTTCGAGGGAAGGGCGAACAGAGACGCGATTAGATCATTTCATATTATTGTTAATATAAGAATTCAACGTAATTTTATCACATTTGTTGAATTTATATCGCTCCTATTTCAGATAGCGTATTGGGCTAGGCGGCACCTTAAAGCGCATGAAATGTCGAGTAAGATGCACTACCAAACTTCTCGGGTAGGCATAACAGAGACCCGATTAGGTCATCTTATATTATGGTCAATATAAGAATTCAGCGTAATCCTATCACATTTGTTCAATTCACGTCGCTCCAATTTCAGATAGCGTATTGGGATACGCGGCATCTTAAAGCGCATGGAATGCCGAGCGAAATGCACTACTAAACTTCTCGGATAGGGCAGCCAGAGACCCGATTAGGTCATCTTATATTATGATTAATATAAGAATTTAACGTAATTCTAACACATTTGTTCAGTTTACGTCGCTCCTATTTCAGATAGCGTATTGGGCTAGGTGGCATCTTAAAGCGCATGAAATGTCGAGTAAAATGCACTATTAAACTTCTATGGTAGGGCAATCAGAGACCCGATTAGATCATTTTATATTATTGTTAATATAAGAATTCAACGTAAGTTTATCACATTTGTTCAATTTATATCGCTCCTATTTCAGACTGCGTATTGGGCTAGGCGGCTCCATAAAGCGCATGAAATGACGAGTAAAATGCACTATTAAACTTCTATGATAGGGCAGTCAGAGAACCGAATAGATAGTATTATATTATGGTTAATATAAGAATTCTGCGAAATTCTATCACGTTTGTTCAGTTTACGTCGGTCCAATTTCAGATAGCGTATTGGGCTAGGCGGCCACTTAGAGCGCATTATATGTCGAGTAAAATGCACTACTAAACTTCTCGGATAGGGCAATCAGAGACCCGATTAGGTCATCTTATATTATGGTTAATATAAGAATTCAGCGAAATTTTATCACATTTGTTCAATTTACGTCGCCCCTATTTCAGATAGCGTATTGGGCTAGGTGGCATCTTAAAGCGCATGAAATGACGAATAAAATGCACTATTAAACTTCTATGATAGGGCTATCAGTGACCCGAATAGATCGTATTATATTATGGTTAATATAAGAATTCTCCGTAATTCTATCACGTTTTTTCAATTTACGTAGATCCAATTTCAGATAGCGCATTGGACTAGGCGGAATCTTAAAGCGCATGAAATGTTGAGTAAAATGCACTACTAAACTTCTCGGATAGCGCAATCAGAGAGCCGATTAGGACATCTTATACTATGGTTAATATAAGAATTCAGCGAAATTCTATCACATTTGCTCAATTTACGTCGCCCCTATTTCAGATAGCGTATTGGGCTTGCTGGCATCTTAAAGCGCATGAAATGTCGAGTAAAATGCACTATTAAACTTCTAGGGTAGGGTAAACAGAGACGCGACTAGACCATTTTATATTATGGTTAGTTTAAGAATTCAGCGAAATTCAATAACATTTGTTCAATTTACGTCGCTCCTATTTCTGATAGCGTATTGGGGCAAGCGGCACCTTACAGCGCATGAAATGACTAGTAAAATGCACTATTAAACTTCTATGATAGGGCAACCAGAGACCCAATTAGATCATTTTATATTATTGTTAATATATGAATTCAACGTACTTTTATCACATGTGTTCAATTTACGTAGCTCCAATTTCAGATAGCGTATTGGACTAGGCGGCATCTTAAAGCGCATGAAATGTTGAGTAAAATGCACTACTAACCTTCTATGGTAGGGCAATCAGAGACCCGAATAGATCATATTATATTATGGTTAATATAAGAATTCTGCGTAATCCTATCACATTTGTTCTATTTACGTCGCTCCTATTTCAGATTGGGTACTGGGATAGGTGGCATCTTAAAGCGCATGAAATCACGAGTAAAATGCACTACTAAACTTCTCGGATATGGCAATCAGACGCCCGATTAGGGCATCTTATATTATGATTAATATAAGAATTCAGCGTAATCCTATCACATTTGTTCTATTTACGTCGCTCCTATTTCAGATAGCGTATTGGGCTAAGCGGCATCTCAAAGCGCATGAAGTGCCGAGTAAAATGCAGTATTAAACTGCTAGGATAGGTCGAACTGAGAACAGATTAGATCATTTTATATTATGTTTAATATAAGAATTCTGCGTAATTCTATCACATTTGTTCAATTTACGTCGCTCCTATTTCAGATTGGGTACTGGGATAGGTGGCATCTTAAAGCGCACGAAATCACGAGTAAAATGCACTACTAAACTTCTCGGATATGGCAATCAGACGCCCGATTAGGGCATCTTATATTATGATTAATATAAGAATTCTGCGTAATTCTATCACATTTGTTCAATTTACGTCGCTCCTATTTCAGATAGCGTATTGGGCGATACGGCATCTTAAAGCGCGCGGATTGGCGAGTAAAATGCACAACTAACCTTCTAGGATAGGGCAATCAGAGGCCCGATTAGATCATCTTATGTTATGATTAATATAAGAATTTAGCGTAATTCTATCACATTTGTTCAATTTACGTCGCTCCTATTTCAGATACAGTATGAGTCTAAGCGGCATCTTAAAGCGCATGAAATGTCGAGTAAAATGCACTACTAACCTTCTATGATAGGGCAATCAGAGACCCGATTAGATCATCTTATATTATGGTTAATATAAGTATTCAGTGTAATTCTATCACATTTGTTCAATTTACGACGTTCCTATTTCATATAGCATATTGGGCTAAACGGCACCTTAAGGCGCATGAAATGGTGAGTAAAATTCACTATTAAACTTGTATGATAGGGCAATCGGAGACCCGATTAGATCATTTTACATTATGGTTAATATAAGAATTCTGCGTAATTCTATCACATTTGTTCTATTTACGTCGCTCCTATTTCAGAGAGCGTATTCGGCTAGGCGGCACCTTAAAGCGCATGAAATCGCGAATAAAATGCACTACTAACCTTCTCGGATACGGCCATCAGAGTCCCGATTAGATCATCTTATATTATTGTTAATTTAAGAATTCATCATAACTCTATCACATTTGTCCAATTCACGTCGCTCCTATACCAGATATCGTATTGAGCTAGGCGGCACCATAAAGCGCATGAAATGGCGAATAAAGTGCACTACTAACCTTCTCGGATACGGCGATCAGAGACCCAATTAGATCATTTTATATTATGGTTAATTTAAGAATTCAGCGAAATTCTATCACATTTGCTCAATTTACGTCGCCCCTATTTCAGATAGCGTATTGGGCTAGGTGGCATCTTAATGCGCATGAAGTGCCGAGTAAAATGCACTATTAAACTTCTAGGGTAGGTCGAACTGAGACCCGATTAGATCATTTTATATTATGTTTAATATAAGATCTCTGCGTAATTCTATCACACTCGTTCAATTTACGTCGCTCCTATTTCAGATAGCGCACTGGGCTGTGTGGCATCTGAAAGCGCATGCAATCTCGAGTAAAATGCACTACTAAACTTCTCGGATATGGCAATCAGACACCCGATTAGGTCATCTTATATTATGATTAATATAGGAATTCCGCGGAATTCTATCACATTTGTTCAATTTACGTCGCTCCTATTTCAGATAACGTATTGGGCTATGTGGCACCTTAAAGCGCATGAAGTGACGAGTAAAATGCACTGTTAAACTTCTATGATTGGGCAATCCGAGACCCGATTATATCATTTTATATTATGGTTAATATAAGAATTCAGCGAAATTCTATCACATTTGTTCAATTTACGTCGCTCCTATTTCAGATAGCGTATTGGGCTAGGTGGCATCATAAAGCGCATGAAATGTCGCGTAATATGCACTATTAAACTTCTAGGGTAGGGCAAACAGAGACCCGATTAGATCATTTTATATTACGGTTAATTTAAGCATTCAGCGAAACTCTATCACACTTGTTCAATTTACATAGCTCCCATTTCAGGTAGCGTATGGAGCTAGGCGGCACCTTAAAGCGCATGAAATGACGAGTAAAATGCACTGGTAAACTTCTATGATAGAGCAATCAGAGACACGATTAGATCAATTTATATTATGGTTAATATAAGAATTCAGCGGTATTCTATCACATTTGTTCAATTTACGTCGCTCCTATTTCAGATAGCATATTGGGCTAGGCGGCATCTTAAAGCGCATGAAGTGTCGAGTAAAATGCCCTATTCAGCTTCTAGGTTAATCCAATCAGAGACCCGATTAGATCATTTTATATTATGGCTAATATAAGAATTCTGCGTAATTCGATCTCATTTGTTCAATTTACGTCGCTCCTATTTCAGATAGCGTATTGTGCTAAGCGGCATCTTAAAGCGCATGATATGTCGAGTAAAATGCACTACTAAACTTCTAGGATAGGGCAACCAGAGACCCCATTACGTCATCTTATATTATGATTAATATAAGAATTCAGCGTAATTCTATCACATTTGTTCAATTTACGTCGCTCCTATTTCAGATAGCGCATTGGGATAACTGGCATCTTAAAGCGCATGGAATGGCGAGTAAAATGCACTATTAAACTTCAATGATAGGGCAATCAGAGACCCGATTAGATCATTTTATATTGTTTTTAATATAAGAATTCAACGTAATTTTATCACATTTGTTCAATTTATGTCGCTCCTATTTCAGATAGCGTATTGGGCTAGGCGGCACCTTAAAGCGCATGAAATGACGAGTAAAATGCACTATTAAGCTCCTATGATAGGGTAATCAGAGACCCGATTAGATCATTTTATATTATGGTTAATTTAAGATTTCAGCGAAACTGTATCACACTTGTTCAATTTACGTAGCTCCATTTTCAGATAGCGTATTGGGCTAGCGGCACCTTAAAGCGCATGAAACGACGAGTAAAATGCACTATTAAACTTCTTTAATAGAGCAATCAGAGACCCGATAAGATCATTTTATATTATGGTTAATATAAGAATTCAGCGGTATTCTATCACATTTGTTCAATTTACGTCGCTCCTATTTCAGATAGCGTATGGAGCTAGGCGGCACCTTAAAGCGCATGAAATGACGAGTAAAATGCACTGTTAAACTTCTATGATAGAGCAGCAGAGACACGATTAGATCATTTTATATTATGGTTAATATAAGAATTCAGCGGTATTCTATCACATTTGTTCAATTTACGTCGCTCATATTTCAGATAGCATATTGGGCTAGGCGGCATCTTAAAGCGCATGAAGTGTCGAGTAAAATGCCCTATTCAGCTTCTAGGTTAATCCAATCAGAGACCCGATTACATCATTCTATATTATGGTTAATATAAGAATCCTGCGTAATTCTATCACATTTGTTCAATTTACGTCGCTCCTATTTCAGAAAGCGTATTGGATTAGGCGGCACCTTAAAGCGCGTGAAATGACGCGTAAAATGCACTATTAAACTTCTATGATAGGGCAATCAAAGACCCGATTAGATCATTTTAACTTATTGTTAATATAAGAATTCAGCGAAATACTATCACATTTGCTCAATTTACGTCGCTCCTATTTCAGATAGCGTATTGGGCTAAGCGGCACCTTGAAGCGCATGAAATGAGGAGCAAAATGCACTATTAAACTTCTATGATAGGGCAATCAGAGACCCGAATAGATCGTATTATATTATGGTTAATATAAGAATTCTGCGTAATTCTATCACGTTAGTTCAATTTACGTAGCTCCAATTTCAGATAGCGTATTGGACTAGGCGGCATCTTAAAGCGCATGAAATGTCGAGTAAAATACACTACTAAACTTCTCGGACCGGGCAATCAGAGACCCGATTAGATCATTTTATATTGTTTTTAATATAAGAATTCAACGTAATTTTATCACATTTGTTCAATTTATGTCGCTCCTATTTCAGATAGCGTATTGGGCTAGGCGGCACCTTAAAGCGCATGAAATGACGAGTAAAATGCACTATTAAGCTCCTATGATAGGGTAATCAGAGACCCGATTAGATCATTTTATATTATGGTTAATTTAAGATTTCAGCGAAACTGTATCACACTTGTTCAATTTACGTAGCTCCATTTTCAGATAGCGTATTGGGCTAGGCGGCACCTTAAAGCGCATGACACGACGAGTAAAATGCACTATTAAACTTCTATGATAGAGCAATCAGAGACCAGATTCGATCATTTTATATTATGGTTAATATAAGAATTCAGCGGTATTCTATCAGATTTGTTCAATTTACGTCGCTCCTATTTCAGATAGCATATTGGGCTAGGCGGCATCTTAAAGCGCATGAAATGTCGAGTAAAATGCTCTACTAAACTTCTAGGATAGGGCAATCAGAGATACGATTAGGTCATCTTATATTATGATTAATATAAGAATTCAGCGTAATTCTATCACATTTTTTCAATTTACGTCGCTCCTATTTCAGATAGCGTATTGGGATAGGCGGCATCTTAAAGCGCATGGAATGGCGAGTAAAAAGCACTATAAAACTTCTATGATAGGGCAATCAGAGACCCGATAAGGTCATCTTATGTTTTGAATAATATAAGGATGCAGCGTAATTCTATCACATTTGTTCAATTTACGTCGCTCCTATTTCAGATAGCGTACTGGGCAAGGCGGCATCTTAATGCCTGTGGAATGACGAGTAAAATGCTCTACTAACCATCTATGATAGGGCAATCAAAGACCCGATTAGATCATTTTAACTTATGGTTAATATAAGATTTCAGCGAAACTGTATCACACTTGTTCAATTTACGTAGCTCCATTTTCAGATAGCGTATTGGGCTAGGCGGCACCTTAAAGCGCATGAAACGACGAGTAAAATGCACTATTAAACATCTATGATAGAGCAATCAGAGACCCGATTAGATCATTTTATATTATGGTTAATATAAGAATTCAGCGGTATTCTATCACATTTGTTCAATTTACGTCGCTCCAATTTCAGATAGCATATTGGGCTAGTCGGCATCTCAAAGCGCATGAAATGTAGAGTAAAATGCACTATTAAGCTTCTAGGTTAATCCAATCAGACACCCGATTAGATCATTTTATATTATGGCTAATATAAGTATTCTGCGTAATTCGATCTCACTTGTTCAATTTACGTCGCTCCTATTTCAGATAGCGTATTGTGCTAAGCGGCATCTTAAAGCGCATGATATATCGAGTAAAATGCACTACTAAACTTCTAGGAAAGGGCAACCAGAGACCCGATTAGGTCATCTTATATTATGATTAATATAAGAATTTAGCGTAATTCTATCACATTTGTTCAATTTACGTCGCTCCTATTTCAGATAGCGTATTGGGATAAACGGCACCTTATGGCGCATGAAATGGTTAGTAAAATTCAATATTAAACTTCTATCATAGGGCAATCGGAGACCCGATTAGATCATTTTACATTATGGTTAATATAAGAATTCTGCGTAATTCTATCACATTTGTTCTATTTACGTCGCTCCTATTTCAGATAGCGTATTCGGCTAGGCGGCAGCTTAAAGCGCATGAAATCGCGAATAAAATCCACTACTAACCTTCTCGGATACGGCCATCAGTGTCCCGATTAGATCATCTTATATTATTGTTAATTTAAGAATTCATCGTAACTCTATCACATTTGTCCAATTCACGTCGCTCCTATACCAGATATCGTATTGAGCTAGGCGGCACCATAAAGCGCATGAAATGGCGAATAAAGTGCACTACTTACCTTCTCGGATACGGCGATCAGAGACCCGATTAGATCATTTTATATTATTGTTAATATAAGAATTCAGCGTTATTCTATCACATTTGTTCAATTTACGTTGCTCCTATTTCAGATAGCATATTGGGCTAGGCGTCATCTAAAAGCGCATGATGTGTCGAGTAAAATGCACTATTAAACTTCTAGGGTAGGGCAGACAGAGACCCGATTAGATCATTTTATATTATGGTTAATTTAAGAATTCAGCGAAATTCCATCACATTTGCTCAATTTAGGGCACACCTATTTCGGATAGCGTATTGGGCTAGACGGCTTCTTAAAGCGCGTGGAATGACGGGTAAAATGCATTACTAACCTTCTATGATAGGGCAATCAAAGACCCGATTAGATCATTCTATATATGGTTAATATAAGATTTCTGCATAATCCTATCACATTTGTTCAATTTATGTCGGTCCTATTTCAGATAGCGTATACGGCTAGGCGGCACCTTAAAGCCCATGAGATGACGAGTAAAATGCGGTATTA
>CAKAJE020001940.1:0-32127 GCA_916610135.2 Macropis europaea
CGCTATCTGAAATATGAGCGACGTAAATTGAACAAATGTGATAGAATTTCGCTGCCTTCTTATATTAACCAAAATATAAAATGATCTAATCGGGTCTCTGATTGCCCTATCATAGAAGTTGAATACTACATTTTACTCGCCATTCCACGCGCTTTAAGATGCCGCCTAGCTCTGTGCGCTATCTGAAATAGGAGCGACGAAAATTGAACAAATGTGATAGAATTTCGCTGAATTCTTAAATTAACCATAATATAAAATGATCTAATCGGGTCTCTGTTTGCCCTACCCTAGAAGTTTAATAGTGCATTTCACTCGTCATTTCATGCGCTTTGAGATGCCGCTTAGCTCAATAAGCTATCTGAAATAGGAGCGACGTAAATTGAACAAATGTGATAGAATTTCGCTGAATTCTTATATTAACCAATATATAAAATGATCTAATCGGGTCTCTGATTGCCCTATCATAGAAGTTAGTAGTGCATATTACTCGCCATTCCACGCGCTTTAAGATGCCGCCTAGCCCAGTACGCTATCTGAAATAGGAGCGACGTAAATTGAACAAATGTGGTAGAATTTCCCTGAATTCTTATATTAACCTTATTGTAAAATGATCTGATCGGGTCTCTGTTCGCCCTACCATAGAAGTCTAATAGTGCATTTCACTCGCCATTTCATGCGCTTTGAGATGCCGCTTAGTCCAATACGCTATCTGAAATAGGAGCGACGTAAATTGAACGAATGTGATAGAATTTCGCTGAATTCTTATATTAACAAAAATATAACATGATCTAATCGGGTCTCTGATTGCCCTACCCTACAAGTTTAATAGTGCATTTTACTCGCCATTTCATGCACTTTAAGAAGCCGCATAGCACAATACGCTATCTGAAATAGGAGCGACGTAAATTGGACAAATGTGATAGAATTTTGCTGAATTCTTAAATTAACCATAATATAAAATGATCTAATCGGGTCTCTGTTTGCCCTACCATAGAAGTTTAATAGTGCATCTTACTCGCAATTTCATGCGCTTTGAGATGCCGCTTAGCCCAATACACTATCTGAAATAGGAGCGACGTAAATTGAACAAATGTGATAGAATTTCCCTGAATTCTAATATTAACCTTAACGTAAAATGATCTGATCGGGTCTCTGATTGCCCTATCATAGAAGCTTAATAGTGCATTTTACTCGCCATTCCACGGGCTTTAAGATGCCGTCTAGCCCAGTACGCTATCTGAAATAGGAGCGACGTAGATTGAGCAAATGTGATAGAATTTTGCTGAATTCATAAATTAACCATAATATAAAATGATCTAATCGGGTCTCTGCTTGCCCTACCATAGAAGTTTAATAGTGCATTTTACTCGCAATTTCATGCGCTTTGAGATGCCGCTTAGCCCAATACGCTATCTGAAATAGGAGCGGCGTAAATTGAACAAATGTGATAAAATTTCCCTCAATTCTAATATTAACCTTAATGTAAAATGATCTAATCGGGTCTCTGTTCGGCCTAACCTAGAAATTTACTAGTGCATTCCACTCGTTATTTCATGCGCTATGAGATGCCGTTTAGCCCAATACGCTATCTGAAATAGGAGCGACGTAAATTGAACAAATGTGATATAATTTCGCTGAAATCTTAATTTAACCATAATATAAAATGACCTAATCGGGTCTCTGTTGGCCCAACCCTAGAAGTTTAATAGTGCATTGTACTCGCCATTTCATGCGCTTTGAGATGCCGCTTAGCCCAGTACGCTATCTGAAATAGGAGCGACGAAAGTTGAACAAATGTGATAGAATTACGCTGCATTCTTATATTAACTGTACTATAAAATGATCTAATCGGGTCTCTGTTTGCCTTACCCTAGAAGTTTAATAGTGCATTTTACTCTCCATTTCATGCGCTTTGAGATGCCGCTTAGCCCAATACGCTATCTGAAATAGGAGCGACGTAAATTGAACAAATGTGATAGAATTTCGCTGAAATCTTAATTTAACCATAATATAAAATGATCTAATCGGGTCTCTGTCTGCCCTACCCTAGAAGTTTAATAGTGCATTTTATTCGCCATTTCTTGCGCTTTGGGATGCCGCTTATCCCAATACGCTATCTAAAATATCAGCGACGTAAATTGAACAAATGTGATAGAATTTCGCTGAATTCTTATATTAACCAAAATATAAAATGATCTAATCGGGTCTCTGATTGCCCTATCATAGAAGGTTAATACTACATTTTACTCGCCATTCCACGCGCTTTAAGATGCCGCCTAGCTCAGTGCGCTATCTGAAATAGGAGCGACGTAAATTGAACAAATGTGATAGAATTTTGCTGAATTCTTAAATTAACCATAATATAAAATGATCTAATCGGGTCTCTGTTTGCCATACCCTAGAAGTTTAATAGTGCATTTTACTCGCCATTTCTTGCGCTTTGAGATGCCGCTGAGCCCAATACGCTATCTGAAATAGGAGCGACGTAAATTGAACAAATGTGATAGAATTTCTCTGAATTCTTAAATTAACCATAATATAAAATGATCTAATCGGGTCTCTGTTTGCCCCACCCGAGAAGTTTAATAGTGCATTTTACTCGCCATTTCATGCACTTTGAGCTGCCGCTTAGCCCAATACGCTATCTGAAATAGGAGCGACGTAAGTTGAACAAATGTGATAGAATTTCGCTGAATTCTTTTATGAACCATAATGTAAAATGATCTAATCGGGTCTCTGTTCGCCCTACCCTAGAAGTTTAATAGTGCATTTCACTCGTCATTTCATGCGCTTTGAGATGCCGTTTAGCCCAATACGCTATCTGAAATAGGAGCGACCTAGATTGAACAAATGTGATAGAATATTGCTGAATTCTTAAATTAACCATAATATAAAATGATCTAATCGGGTCTCTGTTTGCCCTACCATAGAAGTTTAATAGTGCATTTTACTCGCCATTTCTTGCGCTTTGATGTGCCGCTTAGCCCAATACGCTATCTGAAATATGAGCGACGTAAATTGAACAAATGTGATAGAATTTCGCTGAATTCTTATATTAACCGTAATATAGAATGATCTAATCGGGTTCCTGATTGCCCTATCATAGAAGTTTAATAGTGCATTTTGCTCGGCATTTCATGCGCTTTAAGGAGCCGCTTATCCCGATGCGCTATCTGAAATAGGTGCGACGTAAATTGAACGAATGTGATAGAATTTCGCTGAATTCTTATATTAACCAAAATATTAATTGATCTAATCGGGTCTCTGATTGCCCTATCCGAGTAGTTTAGAAGTGCATTTTACTCGACATTTCATGCGCTTTAAGATGCCGCTTAGCCCAATACGCTATATGAAATAGGAACGACGTAAATTGAACAAATGTGATAAAACTACGTTGAATTCTTAAATTAACCATAAGTTAAAATGATCTAATCTGGTCTCTGATTGCCGTAACATAGAAGTTTAATAGTGCATTTTACTCGACATTCCATGCGCTTTAAGATGCCACCTAGCCCAATACGCTCTCTGAAATTGGAGCTACGTAAATTGAACAAACGTGATAGAATTACGCAGAATTCTTATATTAACCATAATATAATACGATCTATTCGGTTCTCTGATTGCCCTATCATAGAAGTTTAATAGTGCATTTTACTCGTCATTTCATGCGCTTTAAGATGCCTGCTAGCCCAATACGCTATCTGAAATAGGGGCGACGTAAATTGAACAAATGTGATAAAATTTCGCAGAATTCTTATATTAACCATAATATAACATGACCTAATCGGGTCTCTGTTAGCCCCATCCGAGAAGTTTAGTAGTGCATTTTACTCGACATTTCATGCGCTTTAAGATGCCGCCAAGCCCAATACGCTATCTGAAATTGGAGCTACGTAAATTGAACAAACGTGATAGAATTACGCAGAATTCTTATATTAACCATAATATAATACGATCTATTCGGTTCTCTGATTGCCCTATCATAGAAGTTTAATAGTGCATTTTACTCGTCATTTCATTTGCTGTAAGGTGCCGCTGAGCCCAATACGCTATCTGAAATAGGAGCGACATAAATTGAACAAATGCGATAGAATTACGCAGAATTCTTATATTAACCATAATATAATACGATCTATTCGGGTCTCTGATTGCCCTATCATAGAAGTTTAGTAGTGCATGTTACTCGTCATTTCATGCGCTTTAAGGTGCACTTGGCCCAATACGCTATCTGAAATAGGAGCGACGTAAATTGAACAAATGTGATAGAATTACGCAGAATTCTTATATTAACCATAATGTAGAATGATTTAATCGGGTCTCTGATTGCCCTATCATAGAAGATTAATCGTGCATTGTACTCGTGATTTCATGCGCTTTAAGGTGCCGTCTAGCCCAATCCGCTATCTGCAATAGGAGCGACGTAAATTGAAAAAATGTGATAGAATTACGGAGAATTCTTATATTAACCGTAATTTAAAATGATCTAATCGGGTCTCTGATTGCCCTATCATAGAAGTTTAATAGTGCATTTTGCTCGGCATTTCATGCGCTTTAAGATGCCACCTAGCCCAATACGCTATCTGAAATAGGGGCGACGTAAATTGAACTATTGTGATAAAATTACGCTGCATTCTTATATTAATCATAATATAAGATGACCTGATCGGGTCTCTGATTACCCTATCCTAGACGTGTAGCAGTGCATTTTACTTGACATATCATGCGCTTTAAGATGCCGCTTAGCCCAATACACTATCTGAAATAGGAGCGACGTAAATTCAACAAATGTGATAGAATTACGCAGAATTCTTATATTAACCATAATATAAAATGATCTAATCTGGTCTCCGTTTGCCCTAACCCAGAAGTTTAATAGTGCACTTCACTCGTCATTTCATGCGCCTTAAGGTGCCGCTTAGCCCAATACGCTACCCGAAATAGGAACCACGTAAATTGAACAAATGTGATAGAATTTCGCGGAATCCTTATATTAACCATACTATGAAATGACCTAATCGGGTCTCTGATTGCCCTCTCATAGATGGTTAGTAGTGCATTTCACTCGACATTCCACGCGCTTTAAGATGACGCCTAGCCCAATACGCTATCTGAAATTGGAGCGACGTAAATTGAACAAATGTGATAGAATTACGGTGCATCCTTATATTAATCATAATATAAGATGACCTAATCGGGTCTCTGTTTGCCCTACCCTAGAAGTTTGATACTGCATTTTGCTCGATTTATCATGCGCTTTAAGATGCCACCTAGCCTAATACGGTATCTGAAACAGGGGCGACGTAAATTGTTCAAATGTGATAAAATTACGCTGAATTCTTATATTAACCATAATATACGAGCATCTAATTGGGTCTCTGATGGCCGTATCCGAGAAGGTTAGTGGTGCATTTTACGCGACATTTCATGCGCTTTAAGATTCCGCCTATCTCAATACGATATCTGGTGTAGGAGCGACGTGAATTGGATAAATGTTATAGAGTTACGTTGAATTCTTAAATTAACAATAATATAAGATGATCTAATCAGGATTCTGATTGCCGCATCCGAGAAGTTTAGTAGTGCATTTCACTCGTCATTTCATGCTCTTTAAGGTGCCGCCTAGCCCAATACGCTATCTGAAATAGGAGCGTCGTAAATTGAACAAATGTGATAGAATTACACTGAATTCTTATATTAAACAAAATGTAAAATGATCTAATCGGGTCTCCGATTGCCCTATCATTGAAGGTTAATGGTGAATTTTACTCGTCATTCCACGCGCTTTAAGATGCCACCTAGCACAGTACGCTATCTGAAATAGGAGCGACGTAAATTGAACAAATGTGATAGAATTTCTCTGAATTCTTAAATTAACCATAATATAAAATGATCTAATCGGGTCTCTGTTTGCCCCACCCGAGAAGTTTAATAGTGCATTTTACTCGCCATTTCATGCACTTTGAGCTGCCGCTTAGCCCAATACGCTATCTGAAATAGGAGCGACGTAGATTGAACAAATGTGATAGCATTACGCTGCATTCATATATTAATCATAATATAAGATGATCTAATCGGGTCTCCGATGGGCCTATCCTAGAAGTTTAGTAGTGCATTTTACTCGACATTTCATGCGCTTCAAGGTGCCGCTTGGCCCAATATGCTATCTGAAGCAGGAGCGACGTAAATTGAACAAACGTGATAGAATTACGCAGAATTCTTATATTAACCATAATATAATACGATCTATTCGGGTCTCTGATTGCCCTATCATAGAAGTTTAGTAGTGCATTTTACTCGTCATACCACGGGCATTAAGATGCCGCCTAGCTCAATGCGCTATCTGAAATAGGAGCGACGTAAATTGAACAAATGTGATAGAATTACGCTGCATCCTTAAATTAATCAAAACATAAGCTGACCTTACCGGGTCTCTGATTGCCCTATCCTAGAAGTTTAGTAGCGCATTTTACTCGACATTTCATTCGCTTTAAGATGCCGCTTAGCCCGATACGCTATCTGAAATAGGAGCGACGTAAATTGAACAAACGTGATAGAATTACGCAGAATTCATATATCAACCATAATATAATACGATCTATTCGGGTCTCTGATTGCCCTATCATAGAAGTTTGAGAGTGCATTTTACTCGTCATTTCATGCGATTTAAGGTGCCGCCTAGCCCAATACGCTATCTGAAATTGGAGCTACGTAAATTGAACAAACGTGATGGAATTACGTAGAATTCTTATATTAACCATAATATAATATGATGTATTCGGTCTCTGATTGCCCTATCATAGAAGTTTAATAGTGCATTTTACTCGTCTTTCCATGCGCTTTAAGGTGCCGGCTAGCCCAATACGCTATCTGAAATAGGAGCGACGTAAATTGAACAAATGTGATAGAATTTCGCTGTATTCTTAAATTAACCATAATATAAAATGACCTAATCGGGTCTCTGTTTGCCCTACCCTAGAAGTTTAATTGTGCATTTTACTCGACATTTCATGCGCTTTAAGATGCCGCCAAGCCCAATACGCTATCTGAGATAGGAGCGACGTAAATTGAACAAATGTGATAAAATTACGCTGAATTCTTATATTAACAATAATATAAGATGATATAATCGGGTCTCTGATTGCCCTACCATAGAAGTTTCATAGTGCATTTTACTCGTCATTTCATGCGCTTTAAGGTGCCGCTTAGCACAACACACTATCTGAAATAGGAGCGACGTAAATTGAACAAATGTGATGCAATTTCGCTGAATTATTATATTAACCATAATGTAACATGCTCTAATCGGGTCTCTGATTGACCTATCCGTGAAGTTTAGTAGTGCATTTTACTCGACCGTTCATGCGTTTTAAGATGCCGCACAGCCCAATACGCTATCTGAAATAGGAGCGTCGTAAATTGAACAAATGTGATAGAATTACGCTGAATTCTTATATTAATCATAATATAAGATGACCTAATCGGGTCTCCGATTGCCGTATCATAGAAGTTTAATAGTGCATTTTACTCGCCATTTCATGCGCTTTGAGATGCCGCTTAGCCCAATACGCTATCTGAAATAGGAGCGACGTAAATTGAACAAATGTGATAGAAAATTCGCTGAATTCTTATATTAACCGTAATATAAAATGATCTAATCGGGTCTCTGTTTGCCTTACCCTGGGAGTTTAATAGTGCATTTTACTCGCCATTCTACGCGCTTTAAGATTTCCCCAAGCCCAATACGCTATCTGAAATAGGAGCGACGTAAGTTGAACAAATGTGGTGGAATTTCGCTGAATACTTTTATTAACCATAATGTAAAATGATCTCATCGGGTCTCTGATTGCCCAATCGTAGAAGTTTAATAGTGCATTTTTCCTGCCATTCCACGCGCTTTAAGATGCCGCCCAGCCCAGTACGCTATCAGAAATTGGAGCGACGTAAGTTGAACAAATGTGATAGAATTACGCTGAATTCTTATATTAACCGTAATATAAAATGATCTAATCGGGTCTCTGTTTGCCTTACCGTAGAAGTTTAATAGTGCATTTTACTCGCCATTTCATGCGCTTTGAGATGCCGCTTAGCCCAATACGCTGTCTGAAATAGGAGCTACGTAAATTGAACAAATGTGATAGAATTTCGCTGCATTCTTATATTAACATTAATGTAAAATGATCTAATCGGGTCTCTGTTCGCCCTACCCTAGAAGTTTAATAGTGCATTTCACTCATCATTTCATATGCTTTGAGATGCCGCTTAGCCCAATACGCTATCTGCAATAGGAGCGATGTAAATTGAACAAATGTGATAGAATTTCGCTGCATTCTCATATTAACAATAATGTAAAATGATCTAATCGGGTCTCTGTTCGCCCTACCCTAGAAGTTTAATAGTGCATTTCACTCATCATTTCATGCGCTTTGAGATGCCGCTTAGCCCAATACACTATCTGAAATAGGAGCGACGTAAATTGAACAAATGTGATAGAATATCGCAGAATTCTGATATTAACCGTAATATAAAATGATCTAATCGGGTCTCTGATTGCCCTATCATAGAAGGTTAGCAGTGCATTTTACTCGTCATTCCACGCGCTTTAAGATGCCGCCAAGCCCAATACGCTATCCGAAATTGGAGCTACGTAAATTGAACAAACGTGATAGAATTACGCAGAATTCTTATATTAACCATAATATAATACGATCTATTCGGTTCTCTGATTGCCCTATCATAGAAGTTTGAGAGTGCATTTTACTCGTCATTTCATGCGATTTAAGGTGCCGCCTAGCCCAACACGCT
This sequence comes from Macropis europaea, assembly GCA_916610135.2. Lineage (NCBI taxonomy): Eukaryota > Metazoa > Arthropoda > Insecta > Hymenoptera > Melittidae > Macropis > Macropis europaea. The sequence continues at coordinate 8,803 of CAKAJE020001940.1, forward strand.
ATCTGAAATTGGAGCTACGTAAATTGAACAAACGTGATGGAATTACGTAGAATTCTTATATTAACCATAATATAATATGATGTATTCGGTCTCTGATTGCCCTATCATAGAAGTTTAATAGTGCATTTTACTCGTCTTTTCATGCGCTTTAAGGTGCCGGCTAGCCCAATACGCTATCTGAAATAGGAGCGACGTAAATTGAACAAATGTGATAGAATTTCGCTGTATTCTTAAATTAACCATAATATAAAATGACCTAATCGGGTCTCTGTTTGCCCTACCCTAGAAGTTTAATTGTGCATTTTACTCGACATTTCATGCGCTTTAAGATGCCGCCAAGCCCAATACGCTATCTGAGATAGGAGCGACGTAAATTGAACAAATGTGATAAAATTACGCTGAATTCTTATATTAACAATAATATAAGATGATATAATCGGGTCTCTGATTGCCCTACCATAGAAGTTTCATAGTGCATTTTACTCGTCATTTCATGCGCTTTAAGGTGCCGCTTAGCACAACACACTATCTGAAATAGGAGCGACGTAAATTGAACAAATGTGATGCAATTTCGCTGAATTATTATATTAACCATAATGTAACATGCTCTAATCGGGTCTCTGATTGACCTATCCGTGAAGTTTAGTAGTGCATTTTACTCGACCGTTCATGCGTTTTAAGATGCCGCACAGCCCAATACGCTATCTGAAATAGGAGCGTCGTAAATTGAACAAATGTGATAGAATTACGCTGAATTCTTATATTAATCATAATATAAGATGACCTAATCGGGTCTCCGATTGCCGTATCATAGAAGTTTAATAGTGCATTTTACTCGCCATTTCATGCGCTTTGAGATGCCGCTTAGCCCAATACGCTATCTGAAATAGGAGCGACGTAAATTGAACAAATGTGATGCAATTTCGCTGAATTATTATATTAACCATAATGTAACATGCTCTAATCGGGTCTCTGATTGACCTATCCGAGAAGTTTAGTAGTGCATTTTACTCGACCGTTCATGCGTTTTAAGATGCCGCACAGCCCAATACGCTATCTGAAATAGGTGCGACGTAAATTGAACAAATGTGATAGAATTTCGCAGAATTCTTAAATTAACCATAATATAAAATGATCTAATCGGGTCTCTGTTTGCCCTGCCCTGGAAGTTTAATAGTGCATTTTAATCGCCATTTCATGCGCTTTGAGATGCCGCTTTGCCCAATACGCTATCTGAAATAGGAGCGACGTAAATTGAACAAATGTGATAGAATTTCGCTGAATTCTTAAATTAACCATAATAAAATGAACTAATTGGGTCTCTGTTTGCCCTACCCTATAAGTTTAATAGAGCATTCTTCTCGCCATTTCATGCGCTTTGAGATGCCTCTTAGCCCAATACGCTATCTGAAATATCAGCGACGTAAATTGAACAAATGTGTAGGAATTTCGCGTAATTCTTAAATTAACCATAATATAAAATGATCTCATCGGGTCTCTGATTGCCCTATCGTAGAAGTTTAATAGTGCGTTTTTCCTGCCATTCCGCGCGCTTTAAGATGCCGCCTAGTACAGAACGCTGTCAGAAATTGGAGCGACGTAAGTTGAACAAGTGTGATACAATTTCGCTGAATTCTTATATTAACCTTAATGTAAGATGACCTAATCGGGTCTCTGATTGCCCTATCCGAGAAGTTTAGTAGTGCATTTTACTCGACATTTCATGCGCTTTAAGACGCCGCCTAGTCCAATGCGCTATCTGAAATTGGAGCTACGTAAATTGAACAAACCTGATGAAATTACGCAGAATTCTTATATTAACCATAATATAATACGATCTATTCGGGTCTCAGATTGGCCTATCATAGAAGTTTAATACTGCATTTTACTCGTCATTTCATGCGCTTTAAGGTGCCGCCTAGCCCAATACGCTATCTGACATAGGAGCGACATAAATTGAACAAATGTGATAGAATTAAGCAGAATTCTTATATTAACCATAATATAATACGATCTATTCGGGTCTCTGATTGCCCTATCGTAGAAGTTTAATAGTGCATGTTACTCGTCATTTCATTCGTTTTAAGGTGCCGCTTTGCACAATACGCTATCGGAAATAGCAGCGACGTAAATTGAACAAATGTTATAGAATTTCGCTGAATTCTTAAATTAACCATAATATAAAATGGTCTAGTCGCGTCTCTGTTTACCCTACCCTAGAAGTTTAATAGTGCATTTTACTCGACATTTCATGCGCTTTAAGATGCCACCTAGCCCAACACGCTGTCTGAAATAGGGGCGACGTAAATTGAGCAAATGTGATAGAATTTCGCTGAATTCTTATATTAACCATAGTATAAGAAGGCCTAATCGGCTCTCTGATTGCCCTATCCGAGAAGTTTAGTAGTGCAGTTTACTCGACATTGCATGCGTTTTAAGATGCCGCCTAGTCCAATGCGCTACCTGAAATTGGAGCTATGTAAATTGAACAAACGTGATAGAATTACGCAGAGTTCTTATATTATCCATAATATAATACGATCTATTCGGGTCACTGATTGTCCTATCATAGAAGTTTAATAGTGCATTTTACTCGTCATTTCATGCGCTTTAAGGTGCCGCTAAGCCCAATACGCTATCTGAAATAGGGGCGACGTAAATTGAACGAACGTGATAAAATAACGTTGAATACTTATATTAACAATAATATGAATTGATCTAATCGGGTCTCTGATTGCCCTATCATAGAAGTTTAATACTGCATTTTACTCGTCATTTCATGCGCTTTAAGGTGCCTCCTAGCCCAATACGCTATCTGAAATAGGAGCGATATAAATTGAACAAATGTGATAAAATTACGTTGAATTCTTATATTAACAATAATATGAATTGATCGAAGCGGGTCTCTGTTTGCCCTGCCCTCGAAGTTTAATAGTGCATTTTACTCGACATTTCATACGCTTTAAGATGCCACCTAGCCGAATACGCTATCTGAAATAGGGGCGATGTAAATTGAACAAATGTGATAAAATTTCGCTGAATTCTTATATTAACCATAATATAAGATGACCTAATCGGGTCTCCGTTAGACCTATCCGAGAAGTTTGGTAGTGCATTTCACTCGACATGTCATATGCTTTAAGATGCCGCCTAGTCCAATGCGCTATCTGAAACTGCAGCTACGTAAATTGAACAAACGTGATAGAATTACGCAGAATTCTTATATTAACCATAATATAATACGATCTATTCGGGTCTCTGATTGCCCTATCATAGAAGTTTAATAGTGCATGTTACTCGACATTTCATGCGCTTTAAGGTGCCGCTTGGCCCAATAGGCTATCTGAAATAGGAGCGACGTAAATTGAACAAATGTGATAAAATTTCGCTGAATTCTTATATTAACCATAATATAAGATGACCTAATCGGGTCTCTGTTAGCCCTATCCGAGAAGTTTAGTAGTGCATTTTACTCGACATTTCATGCGCTTTAAGTTACCGCCTAGCCCAATACGCTATCCGAAATAGGAGCGACATAAATTGAACAAATGCGATAGAATTACACAGGATTCTTATATCAACCATAATATAGAATGATCTAATTGGGTCTCTGATTGCGCTATCATAGAAGTGTAGCAGCTACGGCACTGCTACCACATCCCTGCCGTGAAATATCGAGATATTACCCTCGCTTAGTTTCTTTTCTTTAAATGCTTACGGTCTATCTTTCTTTAAAAGTGTACGAACACAGGCGCGTCGTAGACCGGCGACGGACGACGGTTGCCGATTGCGCGACGAGTTTTTTCTGTTGTTTTCTGACCGCGCGCCGCGGTCACCATACGAGAACACGAGGCAGAACCTCTTGCGACTCACCACGTGTACGACCGTGCGACGCAGACAATACCTGTTCTTATTCTGTTATATTAATTGTAAATAAATTGAGCGTGTAACGCAAATCGGAGTTATCCATTACGCACACCATACACCTCAATTATTGGTGACCCCGACGTGATCGCGACGTGATCGTGAAGTGATTGTGATCGTGATCGTGATCGTGACAAGACAAAATTTTTTTTTTTTTTTTTTCTCCATCGACCGTATTTCTTCAAAGACTTCCGTGAACTTTTTATACAATAGTGTAATTCGCGCAGAACTGCTAAAAGTGTAAGTGATCTCTCCGCTGAAGCAGCAATACAGCCATGAACGCGGATATCCCTGCCAACGCCTCCACGAGCAGAGCGTCGATAGAAAGAGTCGCCGTTCGTATACCGGATTTTTGTCCTAGCGATCCGGAAATGTGGTTCAGCATGGTGGAAAGGAGTTTCGAGGTATCCGGAGTGACCACCGACAGCACCAGGTTCGGGTATATCCTGAGTGCCCTGGATCCACGCTACGCCACAGAGGTTCGAGACATAATAATGAACCCGCCAGCGACCGGTCAGTACGAAAAATTAAAAACCGAGCTGATCCGACGTTTGAGCGTGTCTCAAGAGCAGAAGACGCGACGCCTCCTGGAGCATGAGGAAATCGGCGATCGGAAACCTTCGCAATTTTTGAGGCATCTGCGCAGCCTAGCCGGGACGCAAGTATCAGACGCCTTATTGCGAACCCTTTGGCTAGGGAGGTTACCGACGAGCACGCAGGTAATTTTAGCCACGCAGAAGGACACGGAACTGGACAAAGTGGCCGAGCTGGCGGACGCTATCACCGATGCCAGGCCTCATCGCCATCAAATTGCCGAAGCGTCACCCCCGGCGCCGCAGGAAATCGACGCAGGTAGGTCCCTCGAGGCTTTATTGCAACTGAAAATGTCGCAGCTCGCTCTGTCGCTACGAGAAGAAATAGCGGCGCTTCGTCAAGAAATGACGAGCGATCGTACCTCGCGGAGAGATAGGGAGCCTCGATCCCGTTCACGTCCTCGGAGCCGTTCCGGATCTCGATCGAGGAAGCGCACACATGGCAAGGATGGAATATGCTGGTACCACTGGAGTTTCGGTACCGACGCAAGGGACTGCATTAAGCCGTGCACCTTCCAGGCGGGAAACATTCCGGGCAGTCGTTAACGACGGCTAGCGACCCCAGCCCGACTTTACGCCGTCTCTTCGTCATCGATCACGACACGAAGACGCAATTTTTGGTCGACACAGGCGCCGACCTCTGTGTCTTTCCACGAGCAATGATCCGAGGACGGCGCGAAAAATCATCCTACGAGCTTTCCGCAGCAAATGGCACCACCATCGCAACGTACGGGACTACGACTTTAACTCTCAATTTAGGGTTACGTCGGGTTTTCACATGGAGATTCGTAATCGCCGACGTCTCCAGGCCCATAATCGGGGTCGATTTCCTCGCTCACTTCGGACTAATGGTAGACGTTCGCAATCGCCGTCTCTTAGATCAAGTGACGTCTCTCTCGACACGAGGAATGCCTGCCCGTGAAGCCGTCCCGAGCATCAAAACAGTCTTCGGGGAATCCGCTTATCATGTTCTACTCCAGCGATTTCCCGAAATTACGAAACCGGAAGGAACACCTTCCGAACCAAAACACAGCACGATGCACCACATTCGTACTGCACCAGGTCCACCTGTTACCTGCAAACCACGGCGTCTTGCACCAGGTAGGCTACAGGCAGCCAAAAAGGAATTTGAAACCATGTCGCGATTAGGAACAACCCGACCGTCGGAGAGTAGCTGGTCGTCACCTTTGCACATGGTACCCAAAAAAGGAAGTGACGAATGGAGACCATGTGGCGATTATCGTGCTCTCAACGCCAGGACCTTGCCGGACCGATATCCCGTCAGGCATATTGAAGATTTTGCACAAACTTTGCGGGGTAAGAAAATTTTTTCTACCATTGATCTCGTTCGAGCTTACAACCAAATCCCCGTTGCACCCGAAGATATTCCGAAGACAGCTATTACCACTCCTTTCGGATTATTCGAATTTCCGTTCATGTCGTTTGGGTTACGCAACGCGGCTCAAACCTTTCAGCGCTTTATCGATGAAGCGTTGCGAGGTTTGAACTTTTGTTTCGCATACATTGACGACACACTGGTGGCTTCAACATCCGAAGAGGAACACCTTCAACACCTCAAGATAGTTTTTGAACGGCTAAAACAATACGGTATAGTGATAAATACTGCAAAATGTATCTTCGGAAGGACGGAGTTAAAATTTTTAGGCTACCTGGTGTCGGAATCAGGCACCCGACCATCCACCGAAAAGGTTGAGGCCATTTTAAAGTATCCACGGCCGACCACAGCGAAACAATTACGGCAGTTTTTAGGTATGGTAAATTTTTATAGACGTTTCATACCTAAAGCCGCACAGGTACATGCACCTCTGAACGACATGCTGGCGGACAATATAAAAGGCAGCGCACCTGTAAATTGGACACCAGACGCCACCGCAGCATTTGAAGACTCTAAAAAGGCGTTAGTAGAGGCTACTCTACTAACACACCCTGAAATCGACGCACCATTGGCCATCATATGCGACGCCTCGAATTCTGCTGTTGGCGCCGCGCTTCAACAACGCATCGGTGATAATTGGGAACCGCTGGGTTTCTTTTCAAAAAAACTCAGCTCAACGGAACAGAAATACGCTACATACGACAGAGAATTACTCGCTATCTACCTCGCAGTCAAATATTTCCGTCATATGATCGAGGGAAGAACTTTCACTATCTTCACAGACCACAAACCAATCATTTACGCTTTCCAACAGAAACCAGAAAAATTCACCCCAAGACAATTTCGATATCTCAGCTTCATTAGTGAATTCTCAACGGACATCCGCCACGTAGCAGGTCGAGATAACGTTGTCGCCGATGCGTTGTCAAGAGTGGACGAAATCGAAGAGACTTTGGATTTTGAAATGCTGGCCAAATCGCAAGAAGAAGACGAGGAATTACTGACGTACTTACAAGGCAACACCGGTTTGAATTTAAAACGCATATCCATTCCGGGAAGTACACAACAAATTTACTGCGACATATCTACAGACACCGTTCGCCCTTTCCTCACAAAATCGTTTCGTCAAACTGCATTCAACGCACTACACAAAATATCGCATCCAGGAATCAACGCCACTGTCAAACTGATCACGCAAAGGTACGTTTGGCCATCGATCAAAACAGACTGCAGAAGATGGGCCCGGAACTGTATCCAATGTCAACGCTCCAAGATCACCAGGCACGTATCAGCACCCCTCGGTTCTTTTTCGCGACCATCGGCGAGGTTCGAACATGTTCATTTGGACATTGTCATCCTACCTGTCTCCGAAGGATACAGATATTGCCTTACCTGCGTGGATCGCTTTACGCGCTGGCCTGAGGCAATACCTCTCCGCGACCAGGAAGCAGCCACAGTAGCTCGAGCCTTTTACGAGGGGTGGATTGTTCGGTTTGGAACGCCGCTAAGGATCACCACGGACCAAGGTAGACAATTTGAGTCCAATCTTTTTAAACAATTAAGTGTGTTAACAGGTAGCAGACATCTAAGAACTACGGCATATCACCCGGCGGCTAATGGGATGGTGGAAAGGTTCCACCGTCAGTTAAAGGCAGCCATACGTTGCCATGAAAATCAACGTTGGACAGAGATTCTTCCCACCACGTTGCTGGGTATTCGTTCAGCCTGGAGGGAAGATTTAAAAGCAACGACGGCAGAGTTGGTGTACGGCGAACCATTGCGACTTCCTGGAGAATTCCTAATTCCGCGTCCAGGTGAAGCTGACACTGACGCAACTTCATTTGTAAAGGAACTGCGACAACATTTCCAGGATCTGAGCCCAGTCGCAGGTTCTCACCATGGGTCACGGCGGACCTTCGTGTACAAAGACCTTGCCAGTTCCGAGCATGTTTTCGTACGACACGACGCATCGAAAGGCATTCTACAACAACCTTATGATGGACCATATCGTGTCATTAGCCGCGGACATAAAACCTTTCTAATAGACCGTCAAGGAAAACATGTCACAATTTCAATCGAGAGGTTAAAACCCGCGTATATTGTAAGTGATCATTTAACACATAAAAATTGTAATAATTCCGACACAGAACCAAATGTATCTCGCGATATTGTAACACCACAATTTACCACCCGCGCAGGTAGGCGAGTACGATTTCTCGACAGATTTCAAGCTGGATTTTCGTGATTAGGTAAATCACTGGCAGGGGGGTGATGTAGCAGCTACGGCACTGCTACCACATCCCTGCCGTGAAAGATCGAGATATTACCCTCGCTTAGTTTCTTTTCTTTAAATGCTTACGGTCTATCTTTCTTTAAAAGTGTACGAACACAGGCGCGTCGTAGACCGGCGACGGACGACGGTTGCCGATTGCGCGACGAGTTTTTTCTGTTGTTTTCTGACCGCGCGCCGCGGTCACCATACGAGAACACGAGGCAGAACCTCTTGCGACTCACCACGTGTACGACCGTGCGACGCAGACAATACCTGTTCTTATTCTGTTATATTAATTGTAAATAAATTGAGCGTGTAACGCAAATCGGAGTTATCCATTACGCACACCATACACCTCAGAAGTTTAAAGTGCATTTTACTCGTCATTCCATGCGCTTTAAATTGCCGCCTATCCCAATACGCTATTTGAAATAGGAGCGACGTAATTTGAACAAACGTGATAGAATTACGCAGAATTCTTATATTAACCATAATATAATACGATCTATTCGGGTCTCTGTTTGCCCTACCCTAGAAGTTTAATAGTGCATTTTACTCCACATTTCATGCGCTTTAAGATGCCTCCTATCCCAATACGCTATCTGAAATTGGAGCTACGTAAATTAAACAAATGTGATAGAGTTACGACGAATTCTTAAATTATCCATAAGATAAAATGATCTAATCGGGTCTCTGATTGCCCTATCATAGAAGTTTAATAGTTCATTTTAATCGCCATTTCATGCGCTTTAATGTGCCGCGTAGCCCAATACGCTATCTGAAATAGGAGCGACATAAATTGAACAAATGTGATGGAATTACGCAGAATTCCTATATTAACCATAATATAATACGATCTATTCGGTTCTCTGATTGCCCTATCATAGAAGTTTAATAGTGCATTTTACTCGTCATTTCATGCGCTTTAAGGGGCCGCCTAGCGCAATACGCTATCTGAAATAGGGGCGACGTAAATTGAACAAATGTGATAAAATTTCGCCGACTACTTATATAAACAATAATATAAAATGATGTAATCGGGTCTCTGATTGCCCTCTCAAAGAAGTTCAGTAGTGCATTTTACTCGTCATTCCATGCGCTTTAAGGTGCCTTTTAGCCCAATACGCTATCTGAAATAGGAGCGACGTAAATTGAACAAATGTGATAGAATTTCGCTGAATTCTTATATTAACCACAATATAAAATGATCTAATTGGGTCTCTGATGGCCGTATCCGAGAATGTTAGTAGTGCATTTTATTCGCCATTTCATGCGCTTTACGATGCCGCATAGCTCAATACGATATCTGGTGTAGGAGCGACGTGAATTGGACTAATGTGATAGAGTCACGATGGATTCTTAAAGTAACAATAATATAAGATGATCAAATCGGCTCTCTGTTTGCGCTACCCTAGATGTTTAATAGTGCATTTTACTCGACATTTCATGCGCTTTAAGATGCCACCTAGCTCAACACGATATCTGAAATAGGAGCTACGTAAATTCAACATATGTGATAGAATTACGCTGCATTCTTAAATTAGACATTATATAAAATGATCTAATCGGCTCTCTGTTTGCCCCACCCTAGGAGTTTAATAGTGCATTTGACACGACATTTCATGCGCTTTAAGATGCCGCTTAATCCAAGACGCTATCTGAAGCAGGAGCGACGAAAATTGAACAAATGTGATAGAATTTCGCTGAATTCTTATATTAACCATAATATATAATGATCTAATCGGGTCTCTGATTGCCCTATCTTAGAAGATTAGTAGTGCATTTTACTCGTCATTTCATTCGCTTTAAGGTGTCGCCTAGCCCAATACGCTATCTGAAATTGGAGCTACGTAAATTGAACAAGTGTGATAGAGTTTCGCTGAATTCTTAAATTAACCATCATATAAAATGGTCTAATCGGGTCTCTGTTTGCCCTACCCCAGAAGTTTAATAGTACATTTTACTCGACATTTCATGCGCTTTAAGCTGCCGCGTAGCCCAATACGCTATCTGAAATAGGGGCGACGTAAATTGAACAAATGTGATAAAATTACGCTGAATTCCTATATTAACAATAATATAAAATGATCTAATCGGGGCTCCGATTGCCGTATCATAGAATTTTAACAGTGCATTTTTCTCGTCATTTCATGCGCTTTAAGGTGCCGCTTAGCCCAATACGATATCTGAAATAGTAGCGACGTAAATTGAACAAGTGTGATAGAATTAAGCTGAATTCTTATATTAACCATGATTTAAAATGATCTAATCGGGTCTTTGTTTGCCCTATCATAGAAGTTTAATAGCATTTTACTCGTCATTTCATGCGGTTTAAGGTGCCGCCAAGCCCAATACGCTATCTGAAATAGGAGCGACATAAATTGAACAAATGTGATAGAATTACGCAGAATTCTTATATTAACATTAATATAATATGATCTATTCGGGTCTCTGATTGCCCTATCATAGAAGTTTAATAGTGCATTTTACTCGTCATTTCATGCGCTTTAAGATGCCACATAGCCCAATACGCTATCTGATATAGGGGCGACGTAAATGGAACAAATGTGATAAAATTACGTTGAATTCTTATATAAACAATAATATAAAATGTTCCAATCGGGTCTCCGATTGCCCTATCATAGAAGTTTAATAGCATTTTACTCGTCATTTCATGCGGTTTAAGGTGCCGCCAAGCCCAATACGCTATCTGAAATAGGAGCGACATAAGTTGAACAAATGTGATAGACTTACGCAGAATTCTTATATTAACATTAATATAATATGATCTACTCGGGTCTCTAATTGCCCTATTATAGAAGTTTAATAGTGCATTTTACTCGTCATTTCAGGCGCTTTAAGGTGCCGCCTAGCCCAATACGCTATCTGAAATAGGAGCGACGTAAATTGAACAAATGTGATAGAATTACACTGAATTCTTATATTAATCATAATATAAGAAGATCTAATTGAGTCTCTGATTGCCCTATCCTAGAAGTTTGGTAGTGCATTTTACTCGACATTTCATGCCCTTTCAGATGCCGCTTAGCCCAATACGCTATGTGAAATAGGAGCGACGTAAATTGAACAAACGTGATAGAATTGCGCAGAATTCTTTTATTAACCATAATATAATACGATCTATTCGGGTCTCTGATTGCCCTATCATAGAAGTTTAATAGTGCATTTTACTCGTCATTTCAGGCGCTTTAAGGTGCCGCCTGGCCCAATACGCTATCTGAAATAGGAGCTACGTAAATTGAACAAGTGTGATAGAGTTTCGCTGAATTCTTAAATTAACCATAATGTAAAATGATCTAATTGGCTCTCTGTTTGCCCTACGCTAGAAGTTTGACAGTGCACTTTACTCGACATTTCATGCGCTTTAAGATGCCGCCTAGTCCAATACGCTATCTGAAATAGGAGCGACGTAAATTGAACAAATGTGATAGAATTACCCAGAATTCTTATATTAACCATAATTTAAAATGATCTAATCGGGTCTCTGATTGTCCTATCATAGATGTTTAATAGTGCATTTTACTCGTCATTTCATGCGCTTTGAGGTGCCGACTAGCCCAATACGCTATCTGATATTGCAGCTACGTAAATAGAACAAGTGTGATAGAGTTTCGCTGAATTCTTAAATTAAACATAATATCAAATGATCTAATCGGGTCTCTGTTTGCTCTACCATAGAAGTTTAACAGAGCATTTTGCACGAAATTTCATGCGCTTTAAGATGCCACCTAGCCCAATACGCTATCTGACATAGGATCGACGTAAATTGAACAAATGTGATAAAATTACGTGGAATTCTTATATTAACAATAATATAAAATGATCTAATCGGGTCTCTGATTGCCCTATCATAGAAGTCTAATAGTGCATTTTACTCGTCATTTCATGCGCTTTAAGATGCCACCTAGCCCAATACGCTATCTGAAATAGGGTCGACGTAAATTGAACAAATGTCATAACATTTTGCTGAATTTTTAAATTAACCGTAATATAGAATGATGTAATCGGGTCACTGTTCGCCCTAGCCTAGAAGTTTAATAGTGCATTGTACTCGCCATTTCATGCGCTTTGAGATGCCGCTTAGCCCAATTCGCTATCTGAAATAGGAGCGACGTAAGTTGAACAAATGTGATAGAATTACGCTGAAATATTATATTCACCATAATATAAAATGATCTAATCCGGTCTCTGTTTGCCTTTCCCTAGAAGTTTAATAGTGCATTTTACTCGCCATTTCATGCGCTTTGAGATGCCGCTTAGCCCAACACGCTTTCTGAAATAGGAGCGACGTAAATTGAATAAATGTGGTTCAATTACGCTGAATTCTTATATTAACAATAATATAAAATGATCTAATTGGGTCGCTGATTGCCCTATCAAAGAACTTTAGTAGTGCATTTTACTCGTCATTTCATGCGCTTTAAGGTGCCGTCTAGCCCAATCCGCTATCTGAAATTGGAGCGACGTAAATTGAACAAATGTGATAGAATTTCATTGAATTCTTATAGTAACGATAATATAAAATGATCTAATTGGGTCTCTGATGGCCGTATCCGAGAAGGTTAGTAGTGCATTTTATTCGCCATTTCATGCGATTCAAGATGACGCCTAGCTCAATACGATATCTGGTGTAGGAGCGACGTGAATTGGACAAATGTGATAGAGTTACGATGAATTCTTGTATTAGCAATAATATAAAATGATCTAATCGGGTCTCTGATTGCCCTATCTTAGAAGTTCAATAGTGCATTTTACACGACATTTCATGCGCTTTAAGATGCCACCTAGCCCAGTATGCTATCTGAAATGGGGGCGACGTAAATTGAACAAATGTGATAAAATTACACTGAATTCTTATATTAGCAATAATATAAAATGATCTAATCGTGTCTCTGGTTGCCCTATCATCGAAGGTTAGAAGTGCATTTTTTCTGCCATTCCGCGCGCTTTAAGATGCCACCTATCCCAATACGCTATCTGAAATTGGAGCTACGTAAATTAAACAAATGTGATAGAATTCTGCTGAATTCTTAAATTAACCATAATATAAAATGACATAATCGGGCCCCGTTTGCCCTACCCTAGAAGCTTGATAGTTCATTTTACTCGCCATTTCATGCGCTTTAAGATGCCGGCTAGCCCAGTATTCTATCTGAAACAGGAGCGACGTAAATTGAACAAATGTGATAGGATTTCCCTGAATTCTTTTATTAACCATAATGTAAAATGATCTCATCGGGTCTCTGTTAACCCTACCCTGAAGTTTAATAGTGCATTTTACTCGCCATTTCATGCGCTTTGCGGGGCCGCTTAGCCCAATACGCTATCTGAAATAGGAGCGACGTAAATTGAACAAATGTGAAAGAATTTTGCTGAATTCTTAAATTAACCATCATATAAAATGATCTAATCGGGTCTCTGTTTGCCCTACCCTAGAAGTTTAATAGTGCATTTTACTCGCCATTTCTTGCGCTTTGAGATGCCGCTTAGCCCAATACGCTACCTGAATGAGGAGCGACGTAAATTGAACAAATGTGATAGAATTTCGCTTAATTCTTAAATTAACCATAATATAAAATGATCTAATCGGGTCTCTGTTTACTGTACCCTAGAAGTTTAATATTGCATTTTACTCGCCATTACATGCGCTTTGAGATGCCACTTAGCCCAATACGCTGGCTGAAATAGGAGCGACGTAAATTGAACAAATGCGATAGAATTTGGCAGAATTCTTAAATAAAGCATAATATAAAATGATATAATCGGGTCACTGTTTGCCCTACCCTAGAAGCTTAATAGTGCATTTTACTCGCCATTTCTTGCGCTTTGAGATGCCGCTTAGCCCAATACGCTATCTGAAATATCAGCGACGTAAATTGAACAAATGTGATAGGTTTCCGCTGAATTCTCATATTAACCTTAATGTAAAATGATCTAATCGGGTCTCTATTCGCAATACCCTAGAAGTTTAATAGTGCATTTCACACGTCATTTCATGAGCTTTGAGATGCCGCTTAGCCTAATTCGCTATCTGAAATAGGGGCGACGTAAATTGAACAAATGTGATAGAATTTCGCTGAATCCTTAAATTAACCATAATATAAAATGATCTAATCGGTTCTCTGTTCGCCTTACCCTAGAAGTTTAATAGTGCATTTTACTCGCCACTTCTTGCGCTTTGAGATGCCAATTAGCCCAATTCACTACCTGAAATAGGAGCGACGAAAGTTGAACAAATGTGATAGAATTTCGCTGAATACTTATATTAACCTTAATGTAAAATGATCTAATCGGGTCGCTGATTGCCCTATCAAAGAACTTTAGTAGTGCATTTTACTCGTCATTTCATGCGCTTTAAGGTGCCGTCTAGCCCAATCCGCTATCTGAAATTGGAGCGACGTAAATTGAACAAATGTGATAGAATTTCATTGAATTCTTATAGTAACGATAATATAAAATGATCTAATTGGATCTCTGATGGCCGTATCCGAGAAGGTTAGTAGTGCATTTTAATCTCCATTTCATGCGATTCAAGATGACGCCTAGCTCAATACGATATCTGGTGTAGGAGCGACGTGAATTGGACAAATGTGATAGAGTTACGATGAATTCTTGAATTAGCAATAATATAAAATGATCTAATCGGGTCCCTGATTGCCCTATCTTAGAAGTTCAATAGTGCATTTTACACGACATTTCATGCGCTTTAAGATGCCACCTAGCCCAGTATGCTATCTGAAATGGGGGCGACGTAAATTGAACAAATGTGATAGAATTTCGCTGAATTCTTAAAGTAACCATAATATAAAATGATCTAATCGGGTCTCTGTTTGCCCTACCCTAGAAGTTTAATAGTGCATTTTACTCGTCATTTCATGCGCCTTGAGATGCCGATTAGCCCAATACGCTCTCTGAAATAGGAGCGATGTAGATTGAACAAATGTGATAGAATTTCGCTGAATTCTTTTATTAACCATAATGTAAAATGATCTAATCGGGTCTCTGTTCGCCCTAGCCTAGAAGTTTAAAAGTGCATTTTACTCGTCATTTCATGCGCTTTAAGGTGCCGCCTAGCCGAATACGCTATCTGAAATAGGAGCGATATAAATTGAACAAATGTGATAAAATTTCGCCGACTACTTATATAAACAATAATATAAAATGATGTAATCGGGTCTCTGATTGCCCTCTCAAAGAAGTTCAGTAGTGCATTTTACTCGTCATTTCATGCGCTTTAAGGTGCCGCTTAGCCCAATACGCTATCTGAGATAGAAGCGACGTAAATTGAACAAATGTGATAGAATTACGCAGATTTCTTATATTAACCATAATATAATATGATCTATTCGGGTCACTGATTGCCCTATCATAGAAGGTTAGTAGTGCATTTGACTCCGCATTCCATGCGCTTTAAGATGCCGCCTAGCCCAATATACTATCTGAAATAGGAGCGTCGTAAATTGAACAAATGTGATAGAATTACGCAGAATTCTTATATTAACCGTAATATAAAATGATCTAATCGGGTCTCTGTTTGCCCTACCCTAGAAGTTTAATAGTGCATTTTACTCGACATTTCATGCGCTATAAGGTTCCACGCAGCCCCATACGCTATCTGAAATAGGGGCCACGTAAATTGAACAAATGTGATAAAATTTCGCTGAATTCTTATATTAACCATAATATAAAATGATCTAACCGGGTCTCTGTTTACCCTACCCTAGAAGTTTAATAGTGAATTTTACTCGACATTTCACGCGCTTTAAGATGCCGCCTAGCCCAATACGCTATCTGAAATTGGAGCTACGTACATTGAACAAACGTGATAGAATTACGCAGAATTCTTATATTAACCATAATATAATACGATCTATTCGGGCCCCTGATTGTCCTATCATAGAAGTTTAGTACTGAATGTTACTCGTCATTTCATGCGCTTTAAGGTGGCGCTTGGCCCAATACGCTATCTGATATAGGAGCGACGTAAATTGAACAAATGTGATAGAATTTCGCTGAATTCTTATATTAACCATAATATAAGATGACCTAATCCGGTCCCTGTTAGCCATATCCGGGAAGTTTGGTAGTGCATTTTACTCGACATTTCATGCGCTTTAAGATGCCGCCTAGCCCAATACGCTATCTGAAATTGGAGCTACGTAAATTGAACAAACGTGATAGAATTACGCAGAATTCTTATATTATCCATAATATAATACGATCTATTCGGGTCTCTGATTGCCCTATCATAGAAGTTTAATAGTGCATTTTACTCGTCATTTCATGCGCTATAATGTGCCGCTAAGCCCAACACGCTATCTGAAATAGGGGCGACGTAAATTGAACAAATGTGATAAAATAACGTTGAATACTTATATTAACAATAATATGAATTGATCTAATCGGGTCTCTGATTGCCCTATCATAGAAGTGTAATAGTGCATTTTACTCGTCATTTCATGCGCTTTAAGATGCCTCCTAGCCCAATACGCTATGTGAAATAGGGGCGACGTAAATTGAACAAATGTGATAGAATTAAGCAGAATTCTTATATTAACCATAATATAATACGATCTATTCGGGTCTCTGATTGCCCTATCGTAGAAGTTTAATAGTGCATGTTACTCGTCATTTCATGCGCTTTAAGGTGCCGCTTATCCCAATACGCTATATGAAATAGGAGCGACGTAAATTGAACAAATGTAATAGAATTACGCAGCATTCTTATATTAACCATGACATAAAATGATCTGATCGGGTCTCTGTTTGCCCTAACCTAGAAGCTTAATAGTGCACTTCACTCGTCATTTCATGCGCTTTAAGATGCCGCCTCGCCCAATACGCTATCTGAAATAGGAGCGACGTAAAGTAAACAAATGTGATAGAATTACGTAGAATTCTTATATTAACCATAATTTAAAATGATCTAATCGGGTCTCTGATTGCCCTATCATAGAAGTTGAATAGTGCATTTTACTCGTCATTTCATGCGCTTTTAGGTGCCGCCTAGTCCAATACGCTATCTGAAATTGGAGCTACGTAAATTGAACAAGGGTGATAGAGTTTCGCTGAATTCTTAAATTAACCATAATATAAAATGATCTAATCGGGTCTCTGTTTGCCGTACCCTAGAAGTTTAATAGTGCATTTTACTCGACATTTCATGCGCTTTAAGATGCTACCTAGCCCAGTACGCTATCTGAAATAGGGGCGACGTAAATTGAACAAATGTGATAAAATTACGCTGAATTCTTATATTAACAATAATATAAAATGATCTAACCGGGTATCTGATTGCCCTATCATAGAAGTTTAATAGTGCATTTTACACGCCATTTCATGCGCTTTAAGGTTCCACTTAGCTCAATACGCTATCTGAAACTGGAGCGACGTAAATTGAACAAATGTGATAGAATTACGCTGAATTCTTATATTGATCAGAATATAAGATGACCTGATCGGGTCTCTGATTGCCCTATCATAGAAGTTTAATAGTGCATTTTACTCACCATTTCATGCGCTTTAAGGTGCCGCCTCGCCCAATACGCTATCTGAAATAGGAGCGACGTAAAAAGAACAAATGTGATAGAATTACGCAGAATTCTTATATTAACCAGAATATAGAATGATCTAATCGGGTCTTTGATTGCCCTATCATAGAAGGTTAGTAGTGCATTTTCCTCGTCATTCTACGCGCTTCAAGATGCCGCCTAACCCAATACGCTATCTGAAATAGGAGCGATATAAATTGAACAAATGTGATAAAATTACGCAGAATTCTTATATTAACCATAATATAAAATGATCTAATCGGGTCTCTGTTTACCCTACCCTAGAAGTGTAATAGTGCATTTTACTCGACATTTCATGCGCTTTAATATGCCACCTAGCCCAATACGCTATCTGAAATAGGGGCGACGTAAATTGAGCAAATGTTATAAAATTTCGCTGAATTCTTATATTAACCATAGTATAAGATGTCCTAATCGGGTCTATGATTGCCCTACCCGAGAAGTTTAGTAGTGCATTTTACTCGACATTTCATGCGCTTTAAGATGCCTCCTAGCCCAATACGCTATCTGAAATTGGAGCTACGTAAATTGAACAAACGTGATAGAATTACGCAGAATTCTTATATTAACCATAATATAATACGATCTATTCGGGTCTCTGATTGCCCTATCATAGAAGTTTAATAGTGCATTTTACTAGTCATTTCATGCGCTTTAAGGTACCTCCTAGCCCGATACGCTACCTGAAATAGAAGCGACATAAACAGAATATATGTGATAGAATTACGCAGGATTCTTATATTAACCAGAATATAGAATGATCTAATCGGGTCTATGATTGCCTTATCATAGAAGGTTAGTAGTGCATTTTACTCGTCATTCTACGCGCTTTTAGATGCCGCCTAGCCCAATACGCTATCTGAAATAGGAGCGACGTAAATTGAGCAAATGTGATAGAATTTCGCTGAATTCTTAAATTAACCGTAACATAAAATGGTCTAGTCGCGTCTCTGTTTACCCTACCCTAGAAGTTTAATAGTGCATTTTACTCGACATTTCATGCTCTTTAAGATGCCACCTAGCCCAATACGCTATCTGAAATAGGGGCGTCGTAAATTGAACAAATGTGATAGAATTACGCAGAATTCTTATATTAACCATAATATAATACGATCAATTCGGGTCTCTGATTGCCGTATCATAGAAGTTTAATAGTGCATTTTACTCGTATGTCATGCGCTTTAAGGTGCCGTCTACCCCAATACGCTATCTGAAATAGGGGCGACGTAAATTGAGCAAATGTGATATAATTAAGCGGAATTCTTATATTAACCATAATATAATACGATCTATTCGGGTCTCTGATTGCCCTATCGTAGAAGTTTAATAGTGCATGTTACTCGTCATTTCATGCGCTTTAAGGTGCCGCTTAGCCCAATACGCTATATGAAATAGGAGCGACGTAAATTGAACAAATGTAATAGAATTACGCAGCATTCTTATATTAACCATAACATATAATGTTCTAATCGGGTCTCTCTTTGCCCTAACCTAGAAGCTTAATAGTGCACTTCACTCGTCATTTCGTGCGCCTTAAGGAGCCGCTTGGCCCAATACGCTACCTGAAACAGGAACGACGTAAATTGAACAAATGTGATAGAATTTCGCGGAATTCTTATATTAACCATACTTTAAAATGACCTAATCGGATCTCTGATTGCCCTATCCGAGAAGTTTAGAAGTGAATTTTACTCGCCATTTCATGCGCTTTAAGATGCCGCCTCGCCCAATACGCTATCTGATATAGGAGCGACGTAAATTAAACGAATGTGATAGAATTACGTAGAATTATTATATTAACCATAATTTAAAATGATCTAATCGGGTCTCTGATTGCCCTATCAAAGAAGTTTAGTAGTGAATTATACGCGTTATTTCATGCGCTTTAAGGTGCCGCCTATCCCAATACGCTATCTGAAATAGGGGCGACGTAAATCGGACAAATGTGATAAAATTAAGACGAATTCTTATATTAACCATAATATGAAATGATCTAATCGGGTGTCTGACTGCCCAATCGTAGAAGGTTAGTAGTCCATTTTACTGGACATTCCACGCGCTAAGATGCTGCCTAGTCCAACACGCTGTCTGAAATTGGAGCGACGTAAATTGATCAAATGTGATAAAATTACGCTGAATTCTTAAATTAAGCATAATTTAAAATGACCTTATCGGATCTCTGATTGCCCTATCCGAGAAGTTTAATAGTGCATTTTACTCGTCATTTCATGCGCTTTAAGGTGCAGCCTAGCCCAATACACTATCTGAAATTGGAGCTGCGTAAATTGAATAAATGTGATAGAGTTACGCAGAATTCATATATTAACCATAAAATAAAATGATCTAATCGGGTTTCTGATTGCCCTATCAAAGAAGCTTAGTAGTGCATTTTACTCGTCATTTCATGCGCTTTAAGGTGCCGCTTAGCCCAATACACTATCTGAAATAGGAGCGACGTTCATTGAACAAATATGATAGAATTTCGCTGAATTCTTATATTAACAATAATATAAAATGATCTAATCGGGTCTCTGATTGCCCTATCATACAAGGTTAGGAGTGCACTTTACTCGTCATTCCACGCGCTTTAAGTTGCCGCCAAGCCCAATATATTATCTGAAATAGGAGCGACGTAATTTGAACAAATGTGATAGAATTACGCTGAATTCTTAAATTAACCATAATATAAAATGATCTAATCGGGTCTCTGTTTGCCGTACCCTAGAAGTTTAATAGTGCATTTTACTCGACATTTCATGCGCTTTAAGATGCTACCTAGCCCAGTACGCTATCTGAAATAGGGGCGACGTAAATTGAACAAATGTGATAAAATTACGCTGAATTCTTATATTAACAATAATATAAAATGATCTAACCGGGTATCTGATTGCCCTATCATAGAAGTTTAATAGTGCATTTTACACGCCATTTCATGCGCTTTAAGGTTCCGCTTAGCTCAATACGCTATCTGAAACTGGAGCGACGTAAATTGAACAAATGTGATAGAATTACGCTGAATTCTTATATTGATCAGAATATAAGATGACCTGATCGGGACTCTGATTGCCCTATCATAGAAGTTTAATAGTGCATTTTACTCACCATTTCATGCGCTTTAAGGTGCCGCCTCGCCCAATACGCTATCTGAAATAGGAGCGACGTAAAAAGAACAAATGTGATAGAATTACGCAGAATTCTTATATTAACCAGAATATAGAATGATCTAATCGGGTCTTTGATTGCCCTATCATAGAAGGTTAGTAGTGCATTTTCCTCGTCATTCTACGCGCTTCAAGATGCCGCCTAACCCAATACGCTATCTGAAATAGGAGCGATATAAATTGAACAAATGTGATAAAATTACGCAGAATTCTTATATTAACCATAATATAAAATGATCTAATCGGGTCTCTGTTTACCCTACCCTAGAAGTGTAATAGTGCATTTTACTCGACATTTCATGCGCTTTAATATGCCACCTAGCCCAATACGCTATCTGAAATAGGGGCGACGTAAATTGAGCAAATGTTATAAAATTTCGCTGAATTCTTATATTAACCATAGTATAAGATGTCCTAATCGGGTCTATGATTGCCCTACCCGAGAAGTTTAGTAGTGCATTTTACTCGACATTTCATGCGCTTTAAGATGCCTCCTAGCCCAATACGCTATCTGAAATTGGAGCTACGTAAATTGAACAAACGTGATAGAATTACGCAGAATTCTTATATTAACCACAATATAATACGATCTATTCGGGTCTCTGATTGCCCTATCATAGAAGTTTAATAGTTCATTTTACTAGTCATTTCATGCGCTTTAAGGTACCTCCTAGCCCGATACGCTACCTGAAATAGAAGCGACATAAACAGAATATATGTGATAGAATTACGCAGGATTCTTATATTAATCAGAATATAGAATGATCTAATCGGGTCTATGATTGCCTTATCATAGAAGGTTAGTAGTGCATTTTACTCGTCATTCTTCGCGCTTTTAGATGCCGCCTAGCCCAATACGCTATCTGAAATAGGAGCGACGTAAATTGAGCAAATGTGATAGAATTTCGCTGAATTCTTAAATTAACCGTAACATAAAATGGTCTAGTCGCGTCTCTGTTTACCCTACCCTAGAAGTTTAATAGTGCATTTTACTCGACATTTCATGCTCTTTAAGATGCCACCTAGCCCAATACGCTATCTGAAATAGGGGCGTCGTAAATTGAACAAATGTGATAGAATTACGCAGAATTCTTATATTAACCATAATATAATACGATCAATTCGGGTCTCTGATTGCCGTATCATAGAAGTTTAATAGTGCATTTTACTCGTATGTCATGCGCTTTAAGGTGCCGTCTACCCCAATACGCTATCTGAAATAGGGGCGACGTAAATTGAGCAAATGTGATATAATTAAGCGGAATTCTTATATTAACCATAATATAATACGATCTATTCGGGTCTCTGATTGCCCTATCGTAGAAGTTTAATAGTGCATGTTACTCGTCATTTCATGCGCTTTAAGGTGCCGCTTAGCCCAATACGCTATATGAAATAGGAGCGACGTAAATTGAACAAATGTAATAGAATTACGCAGCATTCTTATATTAACCATAACATATAATGTTCTAATCGGGTCTGTCTTTGCCCTAACGTAGAAGCTTAATAGTGCACTTCACTCGTCATTTCGTGCGCCTTAAGGAGCCGCTTAGCCCAATACGCTACCTGAAACAGGAACGACGTAAATTGAACAAATGTGATAGAATTTCGCGGAATTCTTATATTAACCATACTTTAAAATGACCTAATCGGATCTCTGATTGCCCTATCCGAGAAGTTTAGAAGTGTATTTTACTCGCCATTTCATGCGCTTTAAGATGCCGCCTCGCCCAATACGCTATCTGATATAGGAGCGACGTAAATTAAACGAATGTGATAGAATTACGTAGAATTATTATATTAACCATAATTTAAAATGATCTAATCGGGTCTCTGATTGCCCTATCAAAGAAGTTTAGTAGTGAATTATACGCGTTATTTCATGCGCTTTAAGGTGCCGCCTATCCCAATACGCTATCTGAAATAGGGGCGACGTAAATCGGACAAATGTGATAAAATTAAGACGAATTCTTATATTAACCATAATATGAAATGATCTAATCGGGTGTCTGACTGCCCAATCGTAGAAGGTTAGTAGTCCATTTTACTGGACATTCCACGCGCTAAGATGCTGCCTAGTCCAACACGCTGTCTGAAATTGGAGCGACGTAAATTGATCAAATGTGATAAAATTACGCTGAATTCTTAAATTAAGCATAATTTAAAATGACCTTATCGGATCTCTGATTGCCCTATCCGAGAAGTTTAATAGTGCATTTTACTCGTCATTTCATGCGCTTTAAGGTGCAGCCTAGCCCAATACACTATCTGAAATTGGAGCTGCGTAAATTGAATAAATGTGATAGAGTTACGCAGAATTCATATATTAAGCATAAAATAAAATGATCTAATCGGGTTTCTGATTGCCCTATCAAAGAAGCTTAGT